>JAXQQM020080898.1:0-17781 GCA_034641835.2 Pinus albicaulis
TTTTCTTCAAAATAAAAGTTTTGGTACTGTAAATACTAGATAATTCTCATTTTTATTCTAAAAGAAAATATATTTCATTTTACAAACCTTTAGTTGCAATGTTAGCACTCCCTACCTATACACATCTAAGGACATACTATTTAGGATGGATACAAAGGGATGTTAACTTTAGGTCCTCGAAAAGTGTAGATTTGATTTCCTATATTTTTTTGTTGATGAGGAAGAGTCTTATCTTAAGCATCCAAACATTAGTGAAATTGTTTTTAGAAGTTCATAACTATACAACAAAATAGAGAGAAAAACAATATATGTTAAAACATTGTGCTTGATACTTTAAAGTTGCATACATTTACATTGGAAGAAAAATATAGTATACCTCAATAATAAATTTATTCATAAACTTCAAAATTATACAAAGATCACATTATTCTCCATGGATCAAATAATTATGATTGGATTATTGTGTTTGTGCCAAAAGGAAAGCTATACCATCATCATTCCTTCCAACTCAAGCACAAATGTAGTGCCAACAACAACATATATCTATATGCGATTATTTTGCACTGTCATTGATCTCCATAAATTGTTCCAAATTAAATAAAAGGGCACATCAAAAGCTATACCTCTAACCATTGTGATTATTGAGACAATGTCACCCCTAGAGCATTGGCTGCATAACTGTAATGGTGTCTAGAAGAAAGCTAGTAATCACTAGGTATCCTTCTTGCATAATCACAAATGCACTGCCAAGAACAATATCAGAGCACTAACCTTGGTGAGGGTGAAATCTTGATATTTTTCCATTTGGAACAAGAACAAAGAAATCTAGTGCATTCTATAATTCCTTCTACCACAAATACAAGCACATTTCCAACAATAATGTTGCATTGCGATAAAATCTAACAGATGCAAGATTTAATTCTATCACAAACAAAAACACATTTTCAACAATAACATTGCAAGATGAAGGAAATTTAACACATTATAACCTTCCTTCTAGCATAACAACAAACATATTTCTAATAAAAACATTACATTATGAAGGAAATATAGTGTGTGCTATCTTTCCTTCTATCACAAGTAGAATCCCATTTCGAACAACAACATTGCACCTCAAATGAAAGCTAACAATCAATATCATTCCTTCTACTACAAACATAAGCATGTTGCTAGAAGCAACATTACATGGTCAAATAAATATAGCACATGCTAGATTTCCTTATAGCACAAACATAAGCACATTGCCAACAACAATATTCTAAGGCGAACGAAATCCACCACATGCTAAATCTCTTTCTAGCGTAAATAGAAGCATGTTACTCACAAAAACATTTCAAAGTAAAATAAATCTTACACATTCTAGAGTTTCTTCTATCACAAACACAATCACAGTGCCAGAAACAACATTGCAGGGTGGAAGATCTCTAACATTTGCTTGATTTAATTCTAGCGCATTGCCAACAATAACATTGTAGGGAAAATGAAATCCAATGCATGATAGAATTCCTTCTAACACAAGTAAAAGTACATTTCCAACAATATTGCATTGTAAAAGAAATACAGTGTAGGTTATATTTCATTCTAGCACAAATATAACCATGTTGCCAACAACAATATTTCATTGCGAAACAAATCTATTGCATACTATATTTTATTCTAGTACAAACAAAAGAACGTTGCTAACACAAATATTGCATTGCAAAAAAAAATTAGTGCATCTCCCACCATACACAAACATATTGGCAACATCAATATTTTACGGCAAAAGAAATCTATATCATGCTAGATTTTCTTCTATCACAAACATAACCATATTTCCAATCACAATATTGCAAGGTGAATTAGATCTAACATGTTATTTTCACTTATATCTCAAACACAAACATGTCACCAATAACAACATTGCAAGGTGAATGAAATATAACATGTGCTAGTTTTCCTTCTCTCGCAAACAAAAGCACATAACAATATTGTAAGGTGAAAGAAACATACCGCATATTAGATTTTCTTCTAGCAAAAACAAGCATATTGTCAAAAATACCTTATGCAAGACAAGAAATCTGGGGTGTGGTAGATTTCCTTCTAGCACAAACACAAACACATAACATTGTAGGGGTTAAGAATCTAGCGCATGGCAGATTTTGTTATAGCATGAACACAAACATATTACAAACAACATTCTAGGGCAAAAGAAATCTAGCACATGCTAGATTTCCTTTTAGCACAATCACAAGCACATTGCCAATAACATCATTGTGGTGAAGGACATATGGAGCATACTATATTTCCATATAGCAAAAACAATTGAATTGCCAACAACAACATTGCAATGCGAAATAAATATAGTGCACACTAGATTTCCTTTCAACGCATATACAAACACATTGTCAATAAGCTCATAGAAGGGTGAAAGAGATCTAATGTATGCTAGATTTACTTCTAGCACAAACACAAACACATTACAACATTTCTAGATAAAATAAATCTAGCACATGGTAGATTTACTTCTAGCTCAAACAAAAGCATATTGTCAACAACCACATTGCAGTGAAAAAGAAATCTAGTGCATGCTAGATTTCTTTCAAGCCAAAATTTAAGCATGTTTCAAATAAAAACATTGCAAGGTGAAGAAAATCTAACACGTGCTAGATTTACGCATAGCACAAACACAAGCACACAACAACATTGTAGGGTGAAAGAAATATAGTGTGTTAGATTTGCTTTCAACATAAACAAAAGCAAATTGCCAACAACAACATTGTATGGAAAAATATATCTAGAACAACTTCTATCACAAACACAAGCACATTTCCAATAACAACATCATAAGATAAAAGAAAATTAATGCATGTTACCTTTACATGTAGTAGAAATACAAGCATTACCAACAACAACATTTCATGCCAAAAGAAACCTAGTGCATGTTATATTTCCTTCGAAGACAAACATAAGCACATTGCCAAGGTGAAGGAAATCTAACACATGCTAGATTTCCTTCTATAATAAACAACCAAATTGACTACAACAATATTGTAGAGAAAAATAAATCTAGCACAAATTCTAGCCCAAACACAAGCACATTTCCAATAACATTGCCAAGGTGAAGGAAATCTAACACGTGCTAGATTTTCTTCTATCATAAACAACCAAGTAGACAGCAACAATATTGCAAAGAAAAAGAAATCTAGCATAGTTTCTAGCCCAAACACAAGCATATTTCTAATAACAACATTGCAAGGTGAAAGAAATTTAATGAGTGTTAGTTTTATTCACATTGCAATAACAACATTCTAGGGCAAAAGAAATCTAGCACATGCTAGATTTCCTTTTAGCACAATCACAAGCACATTGCCAATAACATCATTGTGGTGAAGGACATATGGTGCATACTAGATTTCCATCTAGCACAAACAATTAAATTTCCAGCAACAACATTGCAATGCGAAAGAAATCTAGTGCACACTATATTTCCTTTTAACACATATACAAACACAATGTCATTAAGCTCATAGAAGGGTGAAAGAAATCTAATATATGCTAGATTTCCTTCTAGCACAAACACAAACATATTACAACATTTCTAGATAAAAGAAATCTAACACATGGTAGATTTACTTCTAGCTCAAACAAAAGCATATTGTCAACAACCACATTGCAGTGAAAAAGAAATCTAGTGCATGCTAGATTTCTTTCGAGCCAAAATTTAAGCATGTTGCAAATAAAAACATTGCAAGGTGAAGAAAATCTAACACGTGCTAGATTTATGCATATAGCACAAACACAAGCACACAAAAACATTGTAGGGTGAAAGAAATCTCGTGTGTTATATTTGCTTTCATCATAAACAAAAGTAGATTTCCAACAACCACATTGCATGGAAAAAGTTATCTAGAACAACTTCTATCACAAGCACAAGCACAAGCACATTTCCAATAACAACATCACAAGATAAAAGAAAATTAATGCATTTTAGCTTTACATGTAGCACAAATACAAGCATACTACCAACAACAACATTTTATGCCAAAAGAAACCTAGCGCATGTTATATTTCCTTCGAACACAAACACAAGCACATTGCCAAGGTGAAGGAAATCTAACACGTGCTAGATTTCATTCTATAATAAACAACCAAATTGACAACAACAATATTGTAGAGAAAAAGAAATCTAGCACAAAGTTTAGCCCAAACACAAACACATTTCCAATAACATTGCCAAGGTGAAGGAAATCTAACACGTGCTAGATTTCCTTCTATCATAAAAAACCAAATAGACAACAACAATATTGTAGAGCAAAAGAAATCTAGCATAGTTTCTAGCCCAAACACAAGCATATTTCCAATAACAACATTGCAAGGTGAAAGAAATATAATGAGTGTTATTTTTACACGTAGCACAAATACAAGCTTACTACCAACAACAACATTGCATGCCAAAATAAATCTAGTTCATCCTATATTTCGTTTTAACACAAAAACAATCACATTGCTAGTAAGAACATTCCAAGGTGAAGGAACTCTAACACATGTTAGATTTCCTTCTATCATAAACAACTAGATTACCAACAATAAAATTGCATTGTGAAAATTCCTTATAGCATGTCGATAAAAATATTGCAAGGTGGAAAAAATGTAAGGTGTGCTAGTGTTAAAAATATTGAGAGGGAAGTTGAATCAATATTTCTATATAATTGTTATATTATTCCAATTAAAATCATCAGTTAAACCAAAACACAAGATGTGCAATAAGAAAATAATTTTATTAATGAATTTGAGGACTCTAAAAACCCAAGCTCCAACTTGTACAACAAAGTCTTTAACTCCTTCATGGCTTCAAGCCTGAATGAAGACTCTAATATTCAACTACAAATCAAGCTCCAACCTTGTATGACGACTCAAATCCTCTAGGGATCCAACCCTCTCAGTTTGCTTCAATCCCTTAAGGTGACTTCAATACTACTTCAAGACTTCATCAAAAACTTCAAATACTTCTAAAAAATGTATCCAAGATAGGTTTGGAAATATACCTCTACAAAAACTTCATGTCCTCTTCAACAAAACTTTTATGGTTGCACCCACAAAACATGTCTTCAAGTGTTGATCTTCAACTATGCTCCAAGGGTGACTACTCCAACAAAACAAGTCTTTAAGTGCTGGTCTTCAACTGTACTCCAAGGGTGATTGCTTCAAAAAAACAACTCTTCAAGTGTTGGTCTTCAACTATGCTTCAAGAGTGACTATTGTTTCAACAAAGGCTTGAAGAATGCTCAATTAATGTCATCATGAATGCACTCTACTGTCAACTCAAAATATGCTCAAAGTATGTTATCATTTTATCATTCGATGAAGGTGTCTCCTAGGCTCTTCATATGTACTTTAAAGAATGTCCTTCAATCTGCAAGGATTGCTTTACTTTTGTTTCAAATCTGACTTGATATGTTGATCAAGCCTCTTAAGGTGTAATATTCCTAATGGAAAAAATAACAGTGATAACAAAAACATGCAATAAACCCAACACAAAAAAATTTCAGCAAATGCCATAAAATAGAAATGCTCCAAACACACCAAAATGGGCAATTTTTTATAAGATCTTGCTGGAGTACAATAAAAAATAAAAAATAAAAATAAAAATAAAATGTACACCCTGGCTTTCACAAGGAAAGCTACAAGCCTCAGGTGGATGTTTTATCAATTCCAAACTGTTGCTAGAAATTTTGCACTAAAAATATGCATTTGCCTTGTGATTTTGTACTATTGGTTGTGTTGATGCCCTAATTTTTCCCATCCTAACTGCTCAGAAAAATTCTAATAAATTAGTCATAGAATCTTTTTCAAAAACCCATAAAAACCTAGAAAGGGTTTGCCCTATTTTTGATGCTCCAAAAATGGCCCCAAATTCCTTGACCCTCCTCTAAGTGCAGAAAAACTAGAACTATGACTTATGTTAAAATGAATGTCCCAAAATAGCTAGAAAATTCTTCTTGATTGCACCCCAAACCAACCCCAAGAAACCCAGCTCTCAAAATCCCTTTAGAAGCCACCCCGCAATTGTGCATCCACAATGATTGTGTAGTTTTTGGGTAAGATGATGTAATTTCTCCTCTGAAAAATCAGTTTGATGTTGTATGTTGAATTCTACCCTTGCAAATCTTCCCCCTTTTTCCTAGAATTGACCAAAAATTATGTTGGAAATATTGAGGAGGGGGTGGGGCGGGAATCATTATTCCTTTCAATTAGAGCATTAGTTAATCTTCAATTATTATCAGTGTTTGTACAATGATAACAGCAAACAAGAGGAACACAAATGCACAGTTTTTAAGGTGGAAACCCACTCCGAGACAAAAACCACCTAATGCTTTTCTAATAATTCTTTAATATTCAACTCTAATTGAAAATAAAGCTCCAACTTCCTAGAATCTAGAAAAGAATTCTTCTCTAGCTCCCACTGGATGGATGATCCAACACACGAGATTCTTCAGTAGTCAATTGAATGGATGCCCCAACACCCAATGAGCTACAACTCACCCTAGCACCACCCTACCACCCTATAGAAGAATAAAAGAAGAATGGACTCCCGTACCAGGGAAAATGGTCCACTTATACAATGATATAGAATGATGTAGAAGAAGAAGATATACTAGACCAAAACCCCAACTTTGACACAACCACCTAATGATGATCCTAGACCTCCCAACACTGCCTCTTCAACCCTTGGTAGATAGATACTAGTACAATTTGTACAATAATGTATTTACAATGACTAAGTACAATGATACCTTCACAATGATTGTATGCAGTGCTGCCCACTTGAAGACTTCATATGATGAAATTCATGCTGTTGTTATGCACCTTGGTTGCTGCTCTTGTCATGCTACCCTCTGTTGCACCTTTATTTGCTTTTCTGCCGTAGAAAGTCTGGTCCTTTGCAATCCTTGACAACACATGATCTAGCTTTTTCTTGCCTTCTAGGAGCTTGATATCAAATCCAGTTTATCTCTGTTATTTCAGATTCTCAATATATGATTTTCAGTCCAGTAGTATTCTTCTGAGTCTTCTTTCCAATGCCAGAGGTCTGACCCAAATTGGATTCTTCAAGATAGATTTATACCCAATCTTTCACAATTCCCTAATTATGGACTGTTTCAGTAGAGTGCACTTGTACGGCATGCCACGTGTCAACGTCTCCTCATTTGGCTCTAAAATTGATAGAGCACAAAATACAGACTATGTACTATCTGTCACTTTTTACGAAATTCCAATCTGATACTCAGAGAGAGAGTTATGATGATTTTACCAAGGTCACTTCTTTGATATGAATTTCAGGAGCCTGCAAAAACCCTGACTTCCACAGATCATATCTCAAAAAATATTGTGCACCTTGAGCTGAAATGTTTACTACAGTTTCCTCAGGATTTCAGCTTTTCCTCGTACAAATTTCAGCTTCTGAACCTTAGTATAAAAAACGTTAGAGCGAAAATTCCAGGATGACCTGTTTCAGATGGCAAAATCCCTTGCCTAAGGAGGAAATGAAGATCACAATTTATATAAATGCTTAAGTTGAGAGGGGCTTCAACAAGTGAACATGGGAGGGATTTTAGGAGCTTAAAAAACATTAATTATGAATTTTCGATGACCTATGCCCCAACCCCATGGGGTTTTAGCCCACTAACTAGGGGTACAAACTTCAAACATGAATATCTCTCAAACCGTGAAGAATTACATGGCGTGCCATATATCAATGGAAACATCTCAACAACTAGAAACCATCAAAAGAATTATTGACCCAGAATATATTAATTTGGTAGGTCAAAATTCCCATGCAATATTGGGTTAGCCCCTGGTGTTGCTTAGGTTGACATCAATGACAACCGCTGATCAACAATCTCCCCCTTTGGCATTGATGGTAACACAAGTACTCCCCCTGTGACCATGACACCTCTTCCTACAACATTCTCTCCCCCTTTGACATCAATGGCAAAGGGTAACTCCCCATGAAACACAACCATCCTGCAGACATATACACACTTCCACTCCCCCTGACACACAACCATCATGCAGACCTGTAATCTAATGAGAACTTGGGAGAATCCCAAGCTTTTGACAAAGATATTACAATGCTGGCGAATATTTAATATGTGATTCTTTTGGTGCTGCTTGGAATCTTGCTACTTGTCCAACTACTTGCATAACATCTAGTTGGGAGGCTGTTACATATAGAAGACTACTAATCATACATCTGTACAACCTTTGATCCACATCCTTAGATGAGTCGTCTATGCTCAATTTGCAACCTGTTACCATTGGAGTAAGGATGGGTTTACAATCTTCTATTTTAAATTTCCTGAGCATTTCCTTGATGTACTTGGCTTGACATATAAATATTTCTTTCTCTTGCTGAGATATTTGAAGCCCTAATAAGTATGTTAGCTCATCAGGTAAAGACATCTCGAAATCACTTTGCACCTTTGTAGCAAAATTCTTAATTTGTCGATCATCATTGCTACCAATTATTGTATCATCCTCTTTAGCTATTAGACATGCTTTAGTTGCTTCATCTAGAACATATATGTCGTTTGGAGCTCGAATTTCTATATCCACAATTTCACCATACACGCCTTTCCTGATTTCACATTTCGTGGAGTTGAATAGTATTGTGTGTCCTTGATCACACATTTGTCCAACACTGAGCAGATTGTGATTCATGTTTTCAACCAATAGAACATTCTTGGCTAGAACATCTTTGCTTTCGAGAGTGACAGTACCTGATCCTATAACATTTGAAGATCCATCATTTCCAAAGGACACGGTTCCATCCTTCTTCTCTTTCAGAGATACAAATTTATTTCTATCTCTAGTCATATGCGTTGAGCAACCGCTATCAACATACCGCACATCTTTTTTCTTTTGAGCCTTGAGAGTGAGAGCACAATTATAATTCTTCTTCTTCTTCCATGTTCGTTCATTCTGTGGCTTCGAAGATTCTTCTGGAGGATTTTCAAGTCTGCAGTCTTTGGCTATGTGTCCAAAGTTTCGACATTTGTAACTTTCAATATTATTTCTTAAATGTTCAAATCTATTGATGTTTCGCTGAGCCCTGGGAGGTTCATATTTGACAGATCTCCTGGAATTGTATTCATTCCTAGGGTACGTGCGACATTCTACAGCTTTATGACCAAATTTTCCACATGAATAATAGTAGCCATAAAAAATATGTTGGTACCTGGATGGAAATTTTCGTCGAGGAATTGTCTTCCAAGGCTGTTCTTGTGAATCTTGTCCAATGAAGTCTACATGCATGTCAGATCTCATAGGTTCATTGTATTTTGTTGTAGAAGGTCCTACTTCTTCTTCTTTGTAACCAATGCCAGTTTTGTCATTGTAAGATCATTGATTGTTGATGAGTTCTTCCAATGCCCTTGAGCTATTGGCATAGTTTTGGATAGTTTTTCCTTTCTTCACTTCCTCATGCAGCGAGACTACTTCGGCTTCTAATTCTTCCCTTTCTTGGTTGCTTTCTTCCAACTTCTTTTGAAGTGACTCTTCAATGCATTTGTGTTCTTCAACTTCAATTTTGAGACCTTTAACTTGTTCTTCAAGAGTTTTGGAATGGATCTTCTCCGCCTTGAGATCTTTTATAAGCTTGATTGCTTCCTCATAAAATTTGTCTATGGTCCATCCTTCTTCTTCATTGTTTGATACTTTCTTATTGTGCTTGGGTTTATTGTGCTTGGCCATAAAGAATACTCTCTCATTGGCTTCTTCTTCACTATCATTGTCTTCATCAGATGATGAGCTATCTTCTTTAGAGAGAAAGTTCCTTTTGGATCCTTGCTTGTTGAATTTCTTAAAGCCTTTCTTTCTTTTTGATTTGCCATTACTTTTGTTTGGACATTTTGCTGCAAAATGCCCAACCTCATTACAGCTGAAACATATCAATGGAAGTTTACCTTTGAATTTTCCCTTACAAATTTGTAGTTTTCTCGTGAAGTAAGAAAATTCTTCATCTGAAAGACCTTCTTCATCATCTCCCTTTTCTTCACACTTGCAGGTGCATGTCTTTTCAATTGAAGGTTTTTTATCCTTATTGGTTTTCTTAGATGCAACGAACGCAGTTTCTAGATGTGAAGTACCCTCTTCTTCATCAAGTCTCATTTCATATGCTATGAGAACTCCATGTAATTCCTCTTTGCTGAGTTTGTCCAGATTTGCACTATATTCTAAGACCGATACCTTTGGGTTGAATCTCCCTAGTAACGTTCTAAGAATCTTCCGTATAATAGTCTTCTCGTCAACTGGCTCTCCCAATCCTTCCACATTATTGGTTATTTCATCAACGTATTGGAAGTATGCAACAATGTTGCAATCTTCTTTCATTCTGAGTTGCTCAAAATTTTCTCTATAGATTTGAAGCTTTGCTTCTTTGACATTTGGGTCACCTGCATATATATTCTCAAGCTCGTCCAATACATTTTTGGCGGTTTTACAACCCAACACCTTATGATAAGCAGATTCAATAAGTCCACTGATAATAATATTCTTTGCTTTTGCATCATTTACCAAATTCTTCTTACCTTTTTCATCCGCAGTTGATGTAAATCCATTTTCAACAGTGTCCCATACTTTGTAACCTTGCACCAAGAGATATACCTCCATTCTTCCTTTCCAAAGTGCATAATTATTTTCATTTAATAGAGGTACACCATTCTTGGTATGCTCCATGACCTCCTTCTAGCTGTTAAACTGCTATTGAAGGAACCAAGCTCTGATACCAATTGTTGGAAATACTGAGAGGGAGGGGGGGAGGGGGGGTGAATCAGTATTCCTTTCAATTAGAGCATTAGTTAATCTTTAATTATTATCAGTGTTTGTACAATGATAGCAGAAAACAAGAGGAGCACAAATACACATAGTTTTTAAGGTGGAAACCCACTCCGGGACAAAAACCACCTAATGCTTTTCTAATAATTCTTTAATATTCAACTCCAATTGAAAATAAAGCTCCAACTTCCTAGAATATAGAAAATAATTCTTCTCCAACTCCCACTAGATGGATGCTCCAACACCCGAGATTCTTCAGTAGTCAATTGAATGGATGCCCCAACACACAATGAGCTACAACTCACCCTAGCACCACCCTACCACCCTATAGAAGAATAAAATAAGAATGGACTCTCATACCAGGGAAAATGGTCCACTTATACAATGATATAGAATGATGTAGAAGAAGAAGATATACTAAACCAGAACCCCAACTTTGACACAACCACCTAATGATGATCCTAGACCTCCCAACATTGCTTCTTCAACCCTTGGCAGATAGATACTAGTACAATTTGTACAATAATGTATTTACAATGACTAAGTACAATGATACCTTTACAATGATTGTATGCAGTGCTGCCCACTTGAAGATTTCATATGATGAACTTCTTGTTGTTGTTATGCACCTTGGTTGTTGCTCTTGTCATGCTACCGTCTGCTGCACCTTTCTTTGCTTTTCTGCTGTATAAATTATGGTCCTTTGCAATCCTTGACAACACATGATCTAGCTTTTTCTTGCCTTCTAGGAGCTTGATATTGAATCTGGTTTATCTCTGTTATTTCATATCCTCAATATATGATTTTTGGTCCTATTATATTCCTCTGAGTCTTATTTCCAATTCCATGGGTCTGACCCAATTTGGATTCTTCAAGATAGAGTTATACTCAATCTCTCACAATGCCATAATTATGGATTGTTTCAGTAGAGCGCACTTTTATGGCATGCCACATGTCACTTTTTCTTCATTTGGCTCTAAAATTGTTAGAGCACAAACTACAGACTGTGTACTATCTACCACTTTTTACAGAATTCCAATCTGATACTCAGAGAAAGAGTTATGATGATTTTACCAAGGTCACTTCTTTGAGATGAATTTCAGGAGCCTACAAAAACCCTGACTTCCACAGATCATATCTCCAAAAAAATTGCGCACCTTGATCTAAAATTTTTACTGCAGCTTCCTCAGGATTTTGGCTTCGCCTCATACAAATTTCAGCTTCTGAACCTTCGTAGAAAAGAAGTTAGAGTGAAAATTCCAAGATGACTTGTTTCAGATGGAGAAATCCCTTGCCTAAGGAGGAAATGAAGATCACAATTTATATAAATGCTTAAGTTGAAAGGGGCTTCAACAAGTGAATGTGGGAGGGATTTTAGGAGCTTAAAAAATATTAATTATGACTTTTCAATGACCCATGCCCCAACCCCATGGGGTTTTAGCCCACTAACTAGGGGTACAAACTTCAAACATGAATATCTCTCAAACCGTGAAGAATTACATGGCGTGCCATATATCAACGAAAACATCTCGACAAGTAGAAACCATAAAAATAATTATTGACCTAGAATATATTAATTTGGTAGGTCAAAATTTCCATGAAATATTTGGTTAGCCCCTGGTGCTGCTTGGGTTGACATCAATGACAACCATTGATCAACAAATTACTTTGACAATGTTGCAGCTCCCAACTCTAGCTCTTCCTCCTCAACTCTCTGCGTGGCCTCCTAAACTCCTCAAGTTTTGGTCTTCAAATATGCTTAAAGAGTGACTGTTGTTTCAAAAAAGGCTTGAATAATGCTCAATTAATGTCATCATGAATGCACTCTACTGTCAACTCAAAATATGATCAAAGTATGTTATCATTTTATCATTTGATGAAGGTGTCTCCTAGGCTCTTCTTGTGTGCTTTAAAAAATGTCCTTTGATCTACAAGGAGTACTTTACTTTTGTTTCAAATCTGACTTGATATTTTGATCAAACTTCTCAAGGTGTAATATTCCTAATGGAAAAATTCACAGTGATAACAAAAACATGCAATAAACCCAACACAATTTTTTTTTAGCAAACGCCCATAAAACATAAATGTTCCAAACACACCAAAATGGGGAAATTTTATTATAAGAACTTGTTGGAGTACAATATATTAAAAAATATATATATTACACCTTGGCTTTAACATGGTAAGCTACAAGCCTCAGGTGGATGTTTTATCAATGCCAAAATGTTGCTGGAATTTTCCCACTAAAAATCTACACTGGCCTTGTGATTTTTGCACTGTTGGTTGTGTTGATACCCAAATTTTCCCCCTCCTAACTGCTCAGAAAATTCTGATAAATTAGTCATGGAATCCTTGTCAAAAACATAGAAAAACCCAGAAAGGATTTGCCCTGGTTTTGATGCTCCAAAAAATGCCCCAGATTCCTTGACCCTCCTCTAAGTGCAGAAAAACTAGAATTGTGACTGATGTTGGAATGAATGTCCCAAAATGGCTAGAAAATTCTTCTCGATTGCACCCCAAACCAACCCCAAGAAACCCAGCTCTCAAAATCCCTTCACAAGCCACCCCACAATTGTGAATTCACAATGATTGTGTAGTTTTTGGGTAGGATGATGTAGTTTCTCCTCTGAAAAATCAGTTTGTTGTTGTATGTTGAATTCTACCCTTGCAAATCTTCCTCCTTTTTCCTAGAATTGACAAAATATTACTTCGAAAATGTTGTAGCTCCCAACTCAAGCTCTTCTTCCTCATCTCTTTGTATGGCCTCCTAAACTCTTCAAGTGTTGGTCTTCAACTATGCTTCAAGAGTGATTGTTGTTTCAACAAAGGCTTGAAGAATGCTCAATTAATGTCATCATGAATGCACTCTACTGTCAACTCAAAATATGCTCAAAGTATGTTATCATTTTATCATTCGATGAAGGTGTCTCCTAGGCTCTTCTTGTGTGCTTTAAATAATGTCCTTTGATCTGCAAGGATTACTTTACTTTTAGATTATAAATCTTACGGGAAATCACATGAGAATTTTAGGACCGACGCGTTTCGAACTACCAACTGTAGTTCATCATCAGGATGAATGATGATGAACTACTTTACTTTTGTTTCAAATTTGACTTTATATGTTGATCAAACTTATCAAGGTGTAATATTCCTAATGGAAAAATTAACAGTGATAACAAAAACATGCAATAAACCCAACGCAAATTATTTTCAGCAAATGCCCATAAAATAGAAATGCTCCAAACACACCAAAATGGGTAAATTTTATTATAAGATCTTGTTGGAGTACAATATATATATATATATATATATATATATATATATATATATATATATATATATATATATATATATATATATATATATATATATATATATAATAATTGTGCACCTTTTTGGCTTTCCTGAGAGCAAGCTACAAGCCTCAGGTGGATGTTTTATCAATGCCAAACTGTTGCTAGAATTTTCCCACTAAAAATCTACACTGGCCTTGTGATTTTTGCACTGTTGGTTGTATTGATACCTAGATTTTCCCCCTCCTAACTGCTCAGAAAATTTTGATATATCAGTCATGGAATCCTTGTCAAAAACCTAGAAAACCCCAAAAAGGGTTTGCCCTGGTTTTGACGCTCCAAAAATGGCCTCAAATTCCTTGACCCTCTAAGTGTAGAAAAACTAGAATTGTGACTGATGCTAGAATGAATCTCCCAAAATGGCTAGAAAATTCTTCTCAATTGCACCCCAAACCAACCCCAAGAAACCCAACTCTCAAAATCCCTTCACAAGCCACCTTGCAATTGTGCCTCCACTACGATTGCGTAGTTTCTAGGTAAGATGATGTAGTTTCTTGTCCAGAAAATCAATTTGATGTTGTATGTTGAATTCTACCCTTGCAAATCTTCCTCCTTTTTCCTAGAATTAACCAAAAATTACTTCAACAATGTTGCAACTCCCAACTCCAGCTCTTCCTCAACTCTCTGCGTGGCAACCTAAACTGTGTCTTAGTTGGCCCAGAAACCGTACTACATGTGTGGCCCTCTCTCCAACTCCTGGAACTAATGAAGAATCCTTCCTAGGGTGGTACTCAGAGTCCACAGAAGAAAGGTTGAGCTTCCTCCTTGGGAAACTCTTGTGTTGAACAACACTATGTAACTCTGCTAAACAACTAGAGCAACACTTCAATTGTTAAATTATCAAAATGCCTCAAATGTTTCTTCCACTCTCCTATTTATAGTTTTTGTTCATTTCCTCCATGTGGGCCCCTCACTAGAAAATTCAAACCTATTCCCTTAGCCAAACGATTTCTCCCTCCTCAAGGAGTGCATATTAGTTTGGGAGGTGGCCGCCACATTCCACTAAGGAAAACATTTCAACCTCTTTGTCCTATGTTTTGTGATATTCCCAATTAGCCCAAGCTAATGGGAATATTCAATTTTTTTTTGTCTTACTTTGATTTTCATGTTGATGAATAAAATATGAGGGAGGACATGTAAAAATCCTAAAAAGACTGAATAAATCAATGCCCATGTGAACAAGGATAAATCATGGCCATGTAAATAAATCACTTGCAGGTTTGAAAGGGGTTGGAGCTGTGAGACTGGGTCAATCTTGACCAAATCTACAACGATGTCTAGATTCAATGTACCTCATGAAGGGACAATGTAGTTCTAGAAGGAGTCCCCTCATGTGAAAGGAGCTAACTCATCAAGGTGGTTTATGGTTTGCAAAGGCTTTCATCTTATAAAAGGAAGGGTAAAGCAGTAAGATAAGGTTGTTGATTGATTATATTTCCGAGTATCTTGTCTTCTTAGACAAATACTACTATCTGCTACTTAGTAGAGAATTGTGCTACTTAGCACCTGGAGTTCCTATGCAGGGATTTCACCTCTTCCTTTGAGGAATCTTGGAGGAGTATTTGCTGATTTCATCCACTATCAGGCTTGAGGCCAAGCCCTACTTCCAATTGCAGTGCAGATCTAGTGAGGGTTTGTCTGCTTTTGCAAGCTACAGCAAGTGGGATTCTAGATCTATAGAGATATAGCTTGTTTTGGGAGCCTCTTCTAATGGAGTGTGTCTTTTAACCTCCTGGAAGAGTGCCTCTCCTGTTTGTACTTCAGATTTGTATCTAGGCAGTTGGCCATCTACGTTATCGAAGCTACAGTGAAATTTTCATTGAGGAACTGCGTTATTTTCTTATGAGATTCTTCATGGTGTTTTGATCACAGTTTTGATGAGAGATCTCTGGTGCTGGGCTTTGCCTTCCACTTTGGTGATCCATGGATTAGCTTCATGATCCATGTTTTGTTTAGATCTGATCTATTGTAATGTAATGTTATATTCAGAAATTACTGTACCTTTTTATAGATCTGCAACTTAAAACTCAGATCTACTCTTGTTTATGCATGATTTGGTCAAAACCCCAAGGGGATCTTGTAAAGAAGACTATCTAGTTTCCAGATCTGAAATAGATATGATGTTTTTCCCACATATCTATCCTATATCTAAGTTGTAACTCCTTTAAATAACTCTGTTGAGCCATTTCTGCAGTTATATATGTGTTGTAGCTCTCTTTTCTGAGGATTTCTTGCTCTATTGCCTCATGTATTCTATTGTATACTAAAAGAGTTTCATTATAATTCTGATTTGTTGTTGTAAATCCATAAATTAATCATATTTGATGCCCTCCTACTCATAATTTCCAAGACTGTGTTATTTTTGAAGCAGTTTGTTGTGCATAGCTGCAGCACCTCTTGTAGGGTGTTTTTCAGCTAGACTAGGTGGTGGGAGATCTGTTTACCACACCTAGTTTGATTTGTTTTTTCTCCCCTTTTGGATCTAGTCCCTAGATCTGCTGATATAAGGGATCCAAGGGCTATAAAATTATTTATGTACATCAATCTCCCAGGAGTGCGTTATTTCAGCAGGCTTGTTGTGTTATTCTGGATCTGGGGTATTACAGTGGTATCAAAGCATCTTTCTTGGCACATCATGTGCATTCTTAGAGCCAATATGTCTTCAAAAAGAGGAGAGACTGTCTCTAACAGAAAGCATAGGTATCATAGTAGAAGACAGAAGAAAAATGATTACACCAAAGACAAAGAAAGCAATGATGAAACCCCTTTGTATGGAAGAATAAGAGGAGTAGAGTTCTCTAGCATTCTTTCTCAAGTTTTGCATGAGCTTAGAGGAGGAATTAGGGGAGTGAGGAATGAAAGACAATTAGAACTCATGAAAGGGTTTTCACATGAATAAATCCCCACTACTTCATATGATGTGTGTGAGCATTCAGCCACACAATCTGTTCCACAACGTGGTAGCATGCCTACTTTCTTGTCAAAGGGAGGAGGAACAGGAGAAACACCAAAGGAGGGATATCTTGGTGAATAAATCCAAGAATATGAATCTCAATCAAAGAGATTCAAAGAGAATTTCAGTTTCACAGAGTTTTGTAAACTCAGATAAGGAAGATCCTGCAGCTACAATAGGAGGAAAGGGTGCATGCAACACACTTTGGGTAGATTCTCTCTACCTACATTTTATGGATCACCTAAAGACTCAGCCAAGTCTTGGGTAAAGAATCTTAACACATACTTTTAGCTGCATCAAGTATTAGAATAAGAAGCCTTGAGAGTGGAAGCACTGCATCTTCAATGGAAGGCTTATGCTTGGTGTTAGTATGAATTCTTCGTCGAAGTGTACGAAAAAGAACCACTTTAGCTACGCATAACTAATAGCCCTAACAACAATAATGGCTGCAAAACATCTTCAGATCTGCAATTAGTAGTTAAAGTGCTGCAACAAACAGATCTATAAATGGAAAGACATTAAGAAGTAAAGTAAAGAGTTTGCTCCATGCATCCAACGGACAAGACAAGAACACGATTTTTGAATGAATTTTTATATTACAGGGCACCTGGGAGGAAACAAGAAGGTGTATCCAGATCTCCTCAATGGGATGGGTTC
>JAXQQM020087768.1:0-22457 GCA_034641835.2 Pinus albicaulis
ACTTCTTGTGTAACCAACTTCAAAAATAGAAGAAAAGAGATATCAACGCCTTAGAAATAAGCCACTTCGAGGGGGGAACCTCCAATACATTACATAAATGCACAATTCTTGGATGATACAATTTACAAAACCTCCTTTCTATATATAGGAGTCCATGGGGCCATGATGTAATCGTAGTGGGCCACAATGTAATCCTAGCCGACCTAACAATAATAATTTAAGGGCACAATAATAACAAAATGGGGGTTACAAGGGTACAATAATAACAATAAGGGGGTTACACTAACAAAAATAAGGGACTATACTAGTAATATAGGGACCAAACATGCCCCTCTCCTTCAAAAAAGTGTTGTCCTCAATGCTTGAGTAGCTCTGGGTGCTTCTGTATAAAATTCTCATCCTCCCATGTAGAATCTTCAGTGGGTAAGTTCTTCCACTTGATGAGATACTCTGAAATTGATCGATTCCATAGCTGTCGAGTTCTTGTTTCCATGACCGCTTCAGGTTCCAATATGATTTTTCCTTCCTCACCAAGTTCTGGCAATATTGTTTGAACTGGAAGATTTTCACCTATAACCTTCTTTAAGCATGAAACATGGAAAATTGGATGCACTCGTGAAGAAGCAGGAAGCTCCAATTTGTATGCCATAGTACCAATATTTTGCAACACCTTGTAAGGACCATGGTACTTTGGTGATAATTTATTATCCTTCTTAGCTTGCTTGAGGGACATTTGTTTGTATGGTTGTAGCCGTAAAAATACCCAATCTCCTACATCAAAACTTCTCTCGTTGCGATGTTGATCTGCCTGTTGTTTCATTCGATTTTGTGCTAAATTCAAGTTATCCTTTAAGAGTTGGAGAACTTCTTCCTGATGCTCAATGTGATCTTCCACTTCTTGAACCTTCGAATTTTCCCTTAAAGATGATGTGATGGATGGTGGATGATATCCATAAAGTGCCATAAATGGGGTCATTTTTGCTGCAGTATGGAAGGAAGTGTTATACCACCATTCAGCAAGAGGTAACCACTTGACCCATTGTGTTTGTTTATCACATACAAAACAACGAAGATATCCTTCCAAACATTTATTTACTATCTCAGTTTGACCATCAGATTGAGGATGATAAGATGAGCTATGAGCTAATTGAGTACCCAAACAAGAAAATAACTCCGTCCAAAAAATTTCCAGTAAAAATGGGATCTCTGTCGCTCACAATAACCCTTGGGCTTCCATGTAGCTTTTGAATTATGTCCATAAATGTAGTAGCAACTGTACTTGCTTTAAATGGATGAGATAATGCACAAAAGTGTGCATACTTGGTAAGTCTATCAACTACCACCATGATGATACTCTTTCCTTCGGACTTAGGTAAACCTGTGATAAAATCCATTGAAATCTCCTCCCAACGTTGACCTGGAATGGATAAAGGTTGTAGAAGTCCTGGGGTCTTAATTTTTTCCACTTTATTCTGTTGGCAAACCAAACATTCCGCCACAAACTTTCGAATATCAGATTTAAGGCCATCCCAAAAAATTCTTTCTTCACCCTGTGGTAAGTTTTTAAAAATCCTGAGTGTCCTCCTAAAGGAGAAGTGTGCAATTCCAGAAGAATCTTTTGTTTTAGTTGGGAATTCTTACAAAGATATAAGCCATCTTTGTACCATAAGGAATCATTTTTCCAACTAAATGTATCAGATGTACTAGGATCTTGCTGCAACTTTTGAATGAGTGTCCATACATCTTTGTCCTTCTTCCATTCATCTCTGGCTTCGGTTATCCAATCTGGTTGGATAATAGAAATGGCACAAAGCAATGCTTCCACCTCTTCATTCTTTCTTGAGAGTGCATCTGCAACAACATTAAGCTTTCCTTTTTTGTAGATTATTTCAAAGTCATAACCCAACATCTTTGTGACCCATTTTTGCTGTTCTTCCGACGATAGTCTTTGTTCCAAAAAGTGTTTAAGACTATCATGATCAGTTTTTACCTTGAAGTGTCTTCCCATTAGGTAAGTTCGCCATTTCTTTAGTGCATGTAGTATTGCTAACATTTCCTTCTCATAAATAGGTTTCTGTAAATACTTTCCTTTGATTCGACGACTTTCAAAAGCAATGGGTCTTCCTTCCTGCATTAAAACTGCACCAATTCCATTTCCTGAGGCATCACATTCCACAATAAAGGTTTTTGTAAAGTCTGGTGTAGCTAAGACCGGTGCTAGGCACATTGCCTCTTTAAGACGTTCAAAGGCGTTAGTTGCTTCAGGAGTCCATGAAAATGCATCTTTCTTCAATAATGTTGTTAGAGGTGCTGCTATTCTCCCATAATTCTTAACAAACTTGCGATAATACCCTGTTAACCCGAGAAATCCTTGCAACTTCTTTATGGTTGTTGGGACTTTCCATTCCTTAATGGATTTAATTTTGTTAGGGTCTACTTTAACACCCTCGTGAGATACAATATGACCCAGATATTCCACCTCTTGTACTCCAAAGAAATATTTGGATTTTTTTGCATATAATTGTTTCTCCTGCAATAGTTTGAGCACCCTGTCAACATGTTCAACATGATCCTTCCAAGACCTGTTGTAGATTAGTGTATCATCAAAAAATACTAGCACAAATTTTCTAAGGAAGGGTTTGAAAATGGAATTCATCAACCCTTGAAATGTAGAAGGTGCATTGGTAAGGCCAAAAGGCATGACCAAAATTCATAATGACCCTCATGAGTTCGAAATGCTATTTTTGGAATATCTTCAGTCTTCATTCTAATTTGATGATATCCTGAACGAAGATCCAACTTGGTAAAATAAATTGCTCCATGTAATTCATTCAATAATTCATCAATCACAGGAATGGGAAATTTGTCTTTAATGGTGAGCTTATTGAGCTCCCTATAATCCGGACACATTCGCCATGATCTATCCTTCTTGTGTACCAATACTACAGGAGCAGAGAAAGAACTTTGACTAGGTTGAATTATACCCGCCTCTAACATTTCTGCAATCATACGTTCAATTTCGCTCTTTTGGAAGTAAGGATATCTATAAGGCCCGATGTTTGGAGGAACACTTCCTGGAATCAAATGAATAGCATGATCATGATCACGAATAGGTGGGAGTCCTTTGGGAGTTTCAAACACCTTGGAATGATTGGCCAAGACTTGTTGGAGATCTGCAGAAATAGATGATTTTGATGTTGGAACTTCTAGTGAGCATAATTGTGCAATTACGCCTCGCTGTTCTTTCTTTAGAAGCTTTGTCATGACATTAGAGCTTATTATCCTCCCTGGCTTCCCCGCAATACCCCGTAATTCAACTTCCTTTCCTTCTGAAAAAAATTTCAAGAAAAGTTCTTGAAAATTAAAAGCTACCGTCCCCAAAGATTGTAACCATTGTACTCCTAGTACAACATCAGCACCTCCCATAGGAATGGAAAGCATTGGACTACTCAATACATATTCCCCCATGGTTAGCTTGATATTATGGCATTTTCCAGAGCAATTTATAGTTCCTCCATTTGCAACCATCACTTGACATTCTGGTGCTGGGTATAGGAAACAATTTAATTCCTTGGCTACCTTACAATGAATAAAATTATGGGTGCTACCTGAATCAATCAACACTATTACCTTTTTCATCTTGATCTGTCCTTCTATCTTGAGAGTTTGAGGAGTGGTAATTCCTGCCAGTGCATTACATGATATGGTCGGATTAATTTCTTCCTCTTCTAGGGCCGGTTCCTGGTGTATATCCTCTTCTTGTTCATTTTCTTCTTCTTCTTCACAATCTATGTAAAATAATTTATTTTCAGCACACTTATGACCTTTAGTGTATTTGCTATCACAACTGTAGAAAAGCCCTTTTGCTCTTTTTTCTTCCAATTGTTGTGGTGTCAACCTTGTAGGTTGTGGAAATCTAGGCGTAGAAACACTTCCTTCTTTATAGAATTGAGTGGTAGGCTTCCTTGTCGCCATAATTTTACATTCAACTTTTCTCGCCAACCTGAATGCCTTCTCCAATGAATCAGGTTCCAAAACACGAACTTCATGTTGGATGTTATCCTTTAGAGTACCTAAGAAGAGATCAATCCTGTGTTCCTCTGGAATATTAGTTACCCTTATATTCAATTTTTGGAAGTCCTCAATGTGCCGCCCCACTAAACCCTTTTGTTTGAGATTTATCAATTGGCTAAAGAAGGTGTTTCTCTTTGTATCCTCATAATGTGCTATCATTTCCTCCGTAGAAATTGACCAAGTGACAATTTTTTTACGGGAGCAAAGCCATCGATACCATACAAATGTATTTTGTTCTAAATGTAAAGTTGCAATGCGTACCTTTTGTGTGTTTTGCACATTATGGAGATCAAAATATTGCTCCATCTATAGTATCCATGTTACAGGATCCTTTCCATTAAACTTCCTTATATCCATTTTTGGAATATGGTGGTTCTTCCCACCAACATTAGAGTTTATAAAATCATGATTAACATTTTTTTTGTTCTCATCATGAGGTTCTTCTACTATATTTTCACCATTAGGAATCATTTCTGGTTTTAAACTTGTCATCAAGCCTTCCATGTATGCTTTTAGATCATTCTTCATGTTTTCCATGTTGTCTTTCATGTCATCCATCTTAGCTTCCATGCCCACTTCCATGCCATCCATCTTAGATTCCAAACCATTCATCTTAGCTTCCACGCCTTTCTTAAAACCATCCATCTTAGTTTCCACGCCTTTCTTCAAAACTTCCATTTCATTTTTTTGTGTTCTTTGCGAGAGCGAAATTTGCTCTTGTAATTTTGATATGTCATGTTGCCATTCTTCATCTTCATGAGTCATAGTAGAGCCTTCTAAAGGCTTAATGGGTGTTGAATTCTTTTTAGGGGCCATTTTAGAATCCAATACTGATATCTATTCTACAATATGCCCTTGGGATCAATTTAACTTGATTATTCAAACAAGACTTATGCAATTTGGAAAAGAATACACAACTTTTTCTTGCTTTTGAGGAGCTCGATATTGAAAATGGATTATTTCTGTGATTGTAGCACTTCAATATCTAAATTTCAGTATAGATGTAGCCCTATAAATTATCTTTCGAATTCCACAGGTCTGACCTGATTTGGATTCTCCAAGACAAAGTTGTGTCCAATCTCCCACAATGACCTAATTATGGACTGGTTCATTAGTGCGAAATTGTACGACTTTCCACGTGTCACTGTTTCATCCTTTGTCTCTAAAATTGATAGCCAAGAAACTAAAGTCTGTGTACTTGCGACCAATTTTTACGGCACTCCAATCCGATTCCCAGAGAGAGATTTATTGAACTTTTCCCATGATCACCTCTTTGAGATGAAATTCAGGAGCCTGAAAAAGCACTACCTTCCACAGATCATATCTCCAAAAATATTGTGAACCAAGCTCTAAAATTTTTTGAAGATTTCCTCAGAATTTCTGCCTCACACCATATGAATTTCAGACTCTGAACCTTTGTACAAAAAAATTTATAGCGAAAATGCCACGATGACCTGCTTAGAAGCCTGAACAAATACCTAACTTCCACAAATGATATCTCCTCAAATATTGCGAACCAAGCTCTGAAATTTTTTGAAAAGCTTCCTCAGGATTTTGGCTTACCACCCTAAAAATCTCAGCTTCTGAAACTACATAGAAAAAAAGTTATAGCGCAAATTCCATGATGACCTGTTTGGAGAAGCGAAACCCTAGAATCCAAACCTCTGATACCAAATGTTGTGTAACCAGCTTCGAAAATAGAATAAAAGAGATATCAACGCCTTATAAATAAGCCACTTCGAGGGGGCAACCCCCAATACATTACATAAATGCACAATTCTTGGATGATAAAATTTACAAAACCTCCTTTCTATATATAGGAGTCCATGGGGCCATAATGTAATCCTAGTGGGCTACAATGTAATCCTAGCTGACCTAACAATAATAATTTAAGGGCACAATAATAACAAAATGGGGGTTACAAGGGTACAATAATAACAATAAGGGGGTTACACTAACAATAATAAGGGACTATACTAGTGATATAGGGACCTAACACGACTCCACTGGGGAAATAAAAATTGAACATAGTTTTCTTGTTTATTTTCAGTTTGATTTTTGAGATTTCTTTGACTTTAACTAGCTTGAAGTTGGGTTGGGCACAAAACACAGTAGGAATCTGGATTAGAAATCTGTATTTTTTATTTTTTCTATACTTTTCAGTCTTCCGCACTTTTTGTATAAAAATAGAGCAGTAGACTCCACTTTTTTTAGTAGAATAAAGTGCAGTACCACACCTTATTCCCTTAGAAACTGCAAACTTGTGGAAAATTTTGGAAAAATTAAAAATTATACTTTCTGAAGTCCATTTTCTTGGTTCTTGTAATTATCCCAATATGTATTGACTATCGAAAGATCTCTGTCAAGATTTCTTTCAAAAATTTATGTGTTGAAGTGCTTTATTTAGTTAGTTTGCATGTTATGAGTAAACAACTTGCCTAGTCCTCCCATTGCTCTGAATCAAAAACTTTTGTACACCTCAGCTACCTGATATTTCATTTCTTTTTTGTTGAGCCATTGAACTTGATGCAATTATTACTCTTATGAAAACTTTCTTTTATTTTTCATTTGCAAACTTATAAAACCTTTTAGATTGATAAGGTCTAAATTTCATTTTAAAAAACATTTTTTTGGATGTTTTGGTTTCTTGCTGAAATAAGCAGAAATTCTTGGTTGGATTACAAACCAGGCTTAAAAATCCTTCAACTTTTAGATAGAATTTGACATTAGAGTTTTCTTTTAGTTTTAAATTTTATAATTTTAAGACTTTTCATTTTCTTTTTGGAAGAAGTTTGTTTTTGTTTTTTGAACTAAATGATATAGGGAATTTCATTTTGAGCAAAGATATTTTTTGAAATTGAGTTCTCTAAATTGTCTTCTTTTCAAAATTTCTCATATAGGAAAGAAAGAATTGATATTTTGAAAATTATTGAAATCTCTCAGCTCTTTCCTCTAGTTAGGTTTCATTGAAAAGAAATGAATTTGTTATCATATAGATGCATTGTAATGTATTTTGAGTTTCGGGTCATTAAAACATCATCGATGTTTCATTTCCGTACCCATTTTTCCTAAGAAACTTCCAATTAAAAGTAATGCTTAGCTAAAATAAATCTAGAAATTTATATTTTCTAGGGCTCTTTTCCACCAATATAGCTTAGGCTAGTGTCTTGGATTATGTTTTCGCTAACTCTCCAATACAGTAAAGAAAAAAGCAAGTAGTCGATCTTGCAATAGAAAAAATCCAATTGTAGCATGTATTCTCCGGAAGCTCCTCCTAAAGGAGTCAAGCATGAGATCATATCCGAACCGATGAGGTAATCATACCTATCCCATTGGGAATGATATAAGATGTGCACATATTAAAAACGATAAACCTCGGATAGACCATTTTTCGAAGAGCTCAGGGGTCACTTCTCGTAAACCTTGCATTATTTCAACGAGACTTCAAGGGGATTGAGCTTGTTACTCTACCCTTGCATGTATATCAGATCATAGAATGTTCCCCCGTGTATATGTGTTCCCGTTGGTGACCTTAGTGGCCAAAAACTTTAGGATTCTTTCCCAAGGTGATGATGGAGGGGAGGTCCCACTCGTACCTAGAGCAGACGTCGGCTAGACTCACTTGGACTTTCCAAAGGGTTATCTTCACTCAAGATGGTTTAAGTGGCGAAACTTGCACCGATCTCTGTTTCATTAAGTAGGTTTTCGGGGTAACTCGTTCCAACCGCCATTTTCGCATTAAAATTCCACGATGTTGGATTTCATCACCACCTAGTGTTTTTAGTGTGGATCTACAGCTTTGTGTGTGTATTGATCTCTTAGATTTTTTATAGGCGTGTGATTCATTTGATTGTTTCCTTAGTGACTTTCGGAGGTTTTATTGAAATTTTCTTTTTTTTCATGTGTTAAAAATTTTTTAACCATGGTTGAATTACCGAGACGATCACGTAGAACTCAGGGGGAAACCCTCTAAGTATACACCAAGCCAACTAAAAAGACTTAAATCTCTAATACCAAATGTTATTGGTAGAACTCGGATTAACTGAATACGAGAATCATCCATAATTATTCATTCCCGATTCTAGAGTAGATCAATCGCAAATAGCGTGAACATACTTCGTAGACAATTTCAATTTCCGAATTAACTCGAATTTGCTTCGCAACAAGTGAGTTATCATCTCAAGAGCCTAAAATTTCTAAACCGGAAACCGAACCTACTACGTTTGAACCTACTTTATAATTCACTACTCTAATTCCCCGATTATCCGGATTCACCTAGAGTGTTAGATCGGATTACGTGAAGATCTTCCTCCCGGTTTGGTTAGTATTGAAGAAATAACTGATGTAGAGGAAGAAATTTTTCTTCCTTCAACTCGTAAAAAATTTAGAACTTAGAGAACGTGAATCAAGTTTTTTATAGTCCTTTTTAGACAAGACGCTTGGTATTCTTCATTGACATATTTTCTACAAAATGTAGGTCTTCGACATTCACCACCCCGAATTCCATTTTACTTTATGCCAACCGGCTATAGACCTCCATTCAGAATGTCTAGTGAGTCATATATGTTCACCGAATCTCCCGTAAACATTTTTTTTATGGTGGTCGATCTATTCTTGCAAGTTATCAGTCTCTTTCGGTACCTTCTCAGGGGCATCTCCTTTTCCCAACAAACCAATGTCATCACCCGACCCGAATGAATCAAATACTAGAACTTTGAACAATGAGAAATTTTATATGATGTCCGGGAAATGTTCCAAACCTCGAACCTCAAGGTAGTAAATATGATGCCCCGGGGGGAAACCTCAAGGTAGTCAAATACACCCCCGAAGGGAAAACTCAAGGATAGTACATAAATCGTGGTCAACCTCAAGGATAATACATACCTCAAGGTCAATATCAACCTCAAGGATAGTACATACCTCAGGGGTTAATATCAACCCCCGTGGATAGTACGTACCTCGGAGTCAATATCAACCTCGTGGGTAGCATTTGCCTCAAAGCCCAGTACATGCCTCAAGGACAATATCAACCTCCAGGATAATATCCAGCTCTGGGGATTGCAACCTCCTTTAGCACAACAATTCTATCTAGAACAACAAATGTTACAAGGAAGTGGAAATTATCAAGCTAATTATCAGCCATATCTTCAACCCAGTTATGGCCCATCTTATGCACACCTTCGATGGGACCATAATATCACTGGGAATGTCGTGGGATCCATCCCAAGTCCAACGAAATTTACAACCAAATGTACAAGTACCTTATTATCGAGCTAGACAACCCGATTGGCTATAATCAACCCTAACAACCAAATCCGACCTACAATTCAAACGCCCGCATCCGGTCCCCTGTTCAGAGACCCTAGTTCAAGTATAACTACGACTCCAACATAAACTACAAACTTTCGGACTTCTATTGAACCTACCACACCTATTCTTGGAGTGTCTACAACTTCTATTACTATTGTCCCTAAGGAATCGGCACGTATTCCTCAGGTTTCTATTCCCTGCACTGGACTTACAATTAAAACTACCGTTCGTGATGCTCGCATGACAACTCTGGTACAAGTACTATTATAATAGGTCAACCTCAATTTACTTATCGACCGTATCAAGGGCCACACCAATATGGACCCGTTTTAGAAACCGCATTTTACCAAAAAAACCATATCCCGGGTATACATATCGGACACCTCTTCAACCCATTATGGTCCAGTTATTCCCGGTTATCCAGGGGGGCACTCGATTCCAAATGCACAACCTATTCTAGGATATCCCGGATATCCTCCTCCTAGGCCTCGGTTTAGTTTCACAAGGTTATCCATAGGACCTTACCCGTCGATTTCTATTCATATAAACTTTGGATTTACCCGATTTATCCCCGCTTACAAATGATCCCATCTCGTTATCATCCGAATTGGCCACCCATGCCGCATAAGTTGCCCGATGATATCCCGAAGTTTTAAGGAAAATCATGAGAGGATCCTTCTAACCATGTTATGACTTACCACCTTTTGTGTGCATCCAACTCATTAATCGATGATTCCATTCGACCGAGACTATTTCGAGAGAATGTTAACAGGGATTAGCCACCAAGTGGTACTTTAAATTTCCACGGGGCTCATTTACCAATTTCAACGCTCTAGCAACCAGCTTTCTTAACTCATTTTTAGTTGCCCATCAAATACGACAATGACACAGAATTATTAACATCACTCAAACAATCTACGTCTAAATACATATCAGATCATATACATGAATGGAGATGTAGAAGAAGTTTGGTAAAAGTTTTTTATCCCGGATCAAATATTGACATAATGGCTTGCCAAATCATTGCTACCACAAATCATCGAAGATGTAGCCAAAGGAGGAGTTGTTAAAAAAGAACAAGTTGTCACTCAAGCTTAGTATCTTGACTTGGTATATACCTAGTCTAGTACTTTGTATGAGAAAATTCCCGATTTACCGCGTCTCGGTCCCTGATAACAACAACTCCTTTAGGGTCTCATGACGCCGATGGTGTAATCGGTTCAGTTAGTACGACTAAGAGTAAGAAGAAATATTTGATGGTTACTTCTCCTATTATAACTTTACCCGATTCACCAAAAGGAGAATCTCCCCCGGAAACTTCTGTTGATATTCACATTGTAGATTCATCTACTACAAAGTCAAAATCAGTGCAACAAGAAGAAAGGGAAGAAAAAGAGTAAACAAACTTCATCTCCTAAGGAAAAAATTTGATAAAACTGAATCGATCGATGATAAATGGAAACCTCATATCCTTGTCTTATCTATGATGAGGATCATTTCACCAAGGAATGTCCACATAGGGTTGAGGTATCTAAGTTCGTCAAAGGTTCACCCACCCCCACTGTCTTGAAGGATCCTTTTCCCCTGTTCAAGATAGCAAAATGGTTGGATCTTATTCTAATACATCAAAAATTATTTTGATGATGTCTCAAGTAATGGTTGTGACTCGATCGCAAGATTATGGTAGTAAAAATCCTCATATCGCTAAAGAAGTAGAAAATTCTAATTTCCGCACTAGCTACATCTCCTTCGAGCTTTTTGATCCACTTCATATCGACAAATAGAATCCTAATCTAGTAATCAAACCGCCCTGCTAAAGCCGTACTTCATAAATAAGCTTTCAATCCACATG
Organism: Pinus albicaulis; assembly: GCA_034641835.2. NCBI lineage: Eukaryota > Viridiplantae > Streptophyta > Pinopsida > Pinales > Pinaceae > Pinus > Pinus albicaulis. The sequence goes on from JAXQQM020087768.1 coordinate 11,237, forward strand.
CGAGAGTCGCTCGTAATTACAACATTGTCGAAGATTTAGCAATATCTCCTTCAAAGCAATGTTGGATCTAGAAGTGATGCAATCATGCCCAAACGACAAAGGAAATTACTCTTATCAACAATCGGAGTTGTAGATCTTCGAGTTTTGAACCTTATGGTATTCTATTTAGAAAATTTTACACCACGAATCCCTCATCAAATGGCTTTTCAAATTCTAGTACTAGTCAAAAACAGATGTTGCTTTCGTCATTGTTATTGATGAAGGAGCATCTACATGTATTATGTCGTTAAATTGTTGGAAATCACTTGGTTCTCTCGACACTTAACCAATCACGATAAAATCCTCAAAGCTTTAGACATTGAATATGATTCTCTCCATATGGAATTTTACAGGATCTACCTATAGAGGTCGAAGGTAAAACCGTTAATTTATATGTGGAAGTAGTTGATGCCCCTCTAGATTACAACCTTCTTCTAGGTCGAAGTTGGTCTCATGCTATGACTCGTTGTCGTCTCATCTCGTCTTTCGATTAATCATGTTTTCTCACCAAGGAAATATTGTGAAAGTCGATCAGCTCTCATATTTTTCATCCGAGCGACTTTCTACGGATATTATTCGAAAGACGTTGGAAAATCCACTATCCCTTATGAGGATATAGGAGTTGGTTTAATTAAAGATTCCGCTTTGTTGGGAACTTTTTTCTATGCCTCCACCTAAAGTACCATGTACTATTGCTAATATAAATATGATTACATCAATCACTATTCTATTTGATGATCCTTGGGTAGCGCCTTTAGAATCAAAGCTGGATTCATATAATGGCATGATGCCTCTCATTCCATTTGAATTATCATATCGAGCAAGATATTCATTTTCCAATTCACCATCAACAAATTCTAACCCAATGAATGTGGTCAATGAAGAATTATTTTCACCATCAAACTCAACTATAACATCAATTCCGATCCTTTTAAAGAAGTATTTTATACCGATGAGAGCATTCGTCAATTCTTGTCCATAGATGATTTACCATGGGATGATCTCCATCATAGATCATCATTTTTTACCCGAACTTGATAGATTTGAAAATAATTTTTCATCTATCTTTACAATTGATTATGTTAAGGAACCCCAAAGCCCATATTGATCACAAATTCGGATTCTCGGGTAAATTTGGGGAATATTTCCTCCACGATTCCTATTAACATATCAGCTTAAACCCGCAATTATTGAAAAACATTCATATAGGTGCCTCTTGTATGTTAGATGAAATTACTACACATAAGGCCCTATTTCAGGAATTCCGTGACATATTTTTCCTGGTATTATAAAGAAATGATAGGAATTGATCCCAAAATTGTCATTCATGAAATCAAAACTTACCCGTGATGCTAAACCGGTCGAAACAAATTGCGTCCGATACATCCATGAAAGGCTACCACTATCAAAGAAGAAGTTGATAAATTACTGAAAGAAGGAATTATTTATCCTATACCGTTAACGGATTGGGTATCTAATATCGTTCTTGTTACTAAAAAAACAGTGGAACAATATGAATATGTGTCGATTATAGGGATATTAGCAAAGCTTGTCCTAAGGACAATTATCCAACCTCTTACATCGACCAAATCATTGACGATTGTGTCGGAAATGAAATGTATTCATTTATGGATGGATTTTTCGGATAAAAATCAAATCAACATACTCCCTTCGATCAACCAAAAACAGTAATTCATTTTTCTTTGGGGAACGTTTGTTTATTGTAAACTACCTTTTGGATTGAATAATTCTGGGAAAATTTTCAAAGGGAAATGTCCTATGTTTTTCATGACATTAAACACATTGTGCAACCTTATCTTGATGATGTACCTGCTCATTCATTACACAGGGAAGATCATCCAAATAACTTATGAGCGATTTTTATGAGATGTAGATATTATAAGATTCGTTTGAATCCACACAAATGTGTTTTCTACGTGTACATATAGTAGGTTACTAGTTTTTTTTGTTTTGAAACAAGGCATTCGTGTCGACCCTTCAAAGGTTGAGGCCATCATTAATTTACCTCCTCCTTCCACACTCTGCCAACTCCAAAGTTTGCAAGGGAAATCAAAATTTCTACGTAGATTCATCCAGTAACTATGCTAAGTTAACCAAAGGTTTTACCAAGCTTTTGAAATGAATGTTCCTTTTTATTTGGGATGAGATCGCTAATAGATCTTTTGATGCTTTAAAACACGTGTTGATCCATGCACGGTTACCGCATCCACCAAATTATAGCCGAGATTAATTTTTATACTTAACAACCTCCGATTCTACTATTGGAATGGTATTAGGTCGAGGAAGATGAATTCCACAATGAACATGTGATTTACTATCTCAATTAGAATCTCAATCCAACGGAGATTAAATACTCGCATGTGGAGAAATTTTCCTTGGCAGTAGTTCAAGTTGTCCAACGATTTCGTCATTATATTTTGTTACGAAAAACAAATGTGATCTCTAACTACAACCCGATGATATATGTTCTCACTAAGAAATTTCTCGGGGGAAAATACTCTAAATGGATATTTATCCTTCAGAGTTTGACTTAGAATTTGAAAAAATCCAAATTAAATAAATCAAAGTAGTGTTTGCCGAACTTATGTGTGACTTCCCGAATACCGAGACGTAAATTGTGGTAGAGCATCCAATCGCCGATGAATCTTTGTTTCTTATTAGTACGTTAGATCCTTGGTATGGAGATATAATAATTTATCTCCAAACCCAAAAAATTTTAGCCTCGAAATTTCACGTTCACATCGATGAAAGATCCATTACCAGCCTCAATAGTACAATATTGTTGGAGACACGCTTTATTGTCATGGTGCAGTATGTTGTATTTCAACGATGTTTAACCCATGAAGAGGCTCGAACAAGTTTTAAATGATCTGTCATTCCGGAGCATGTGGCGGCCATATGTCCTGGTATGCCACAACCCAAAATATATTTCGTGTTGGTTATTTTTTTCCCTTCATTTCGTTCAAAGATTGCATTCTTGCGGTCCGAAAATGCCATAACTGTTCCATTTTTAACCGAAAAATGTGTGCATCACCGGCTCCTCTTCACCCCATAATTGATGTCGATCCTTTCACAAAATGGGGCATTGATTTCATTACATGTAACTGATGTAGGAGCATTAGGCAAAGAGAAAATACTTCGTATTTTATTAAAACTTAGGGGTTTTTAAGTTTTTAGAAGAGCTAGATTTTTATGAATGATTTGAGTGGGTTTTATGTATTTTTGATTAAATATTGTAAATAATTCTCAAATTTTTGAGAATATGAGAGGATTGATCAGTTGAGGATGTAAAGGGATGAGATATTTTTATAAATATTAATTTAGAAATTAGTTTCATTAATTATGGGTGAGAGAGGATCCTTAGGGATTCAAGAGTGATTTTAGGATTTTGTTGAGAAGTTGAAGGGATTGAACTTAGATTAGATCATTCTAAATTGTATAAATTATTAAGCCTCAAAGGCATTGAAAATCAGAGAGAGGTTGAGTAGAGTAGAACAGAGCTTTTGTAACCCTTCGAGAAAAATTGGAAAAAGGCCACTGATTGAATATTAGGCCTAAAGGAAATTCTTCCATGTAAATATTGTTTTAATACAGAGTTTTTTTCATGAATTGTAGATTTTGCAGATGAATTAATTTTGTTCCTAAATTCTGTGTGATTTGCATGTTTTGGGTATTAGGTGATTGATAAATTAGTATTGATCCAAGTTGAATCGATTCTATTGAAATTGTTTTATGAAATTGATGTATCGATCCTTGAAAAAGCGATTATACAAAAGGTGGATTGAAAAATGTTCAACTTCGAATTGTATCACACGGAATAGCGTTAGAGAATCTAAGTATGAATAACTTTGATAATTATGAAAGGGCAATTCTACCAACAGAATTAGACCCTCAGGAGAACGCAAGAGAAGTATTCTTATCTTAGCCAGTTTGACTGGTTTATATGTTTGTGATTTAAATGGGATGCATTGAATTGTTGTGTTAGATGCAAAAGCACATTCGATCGAAATACACCTTTCTAGATAAAGATTGGGACAAATCAAGTAGAATCGATAGGTAAGTATCTGTTTTCTTTCATCATACTGATATATGGGTTAATTGGACACTATTAATTGGACAATGTTCAATTTCCTTAAAGCATGAAACAAATGGTGGTTCGATACCAGTTTTGAAGAGTTAGGCGTAATAGAAATCGGTTCTACTTCAGTGTTAAATTGAGAACCGTAGGACGGAATTAAGTCTGGTGGCAATCAAAAGGGACTGAATTTGATCGAAGATTTAACTTGAAGGCAAAATAACATGAATCGAAGGCTCATCCGATTCAGAAGTGCGAGATGCTGGATCTGTTGAAGTGATGGCAGTCAAACGATGAAGAGGAGCAGCATTATAAAACTTGAAGAAATGGGCAAGGAAGAAGCGATTTGCAATCATATGAAGAAATTTAACTTTCATTATGCACTTGCATAAGGTATTAAGGGACTGTTGTCAATGAGTAATGGTAAGTTACATTTCAGTGTTGAATGTTGGTACAGAACTTTTATTTTAAGCCTGTCCGATTATTAATCGAATGGAATTTGATAAGGTTGAATCATGAGAAATAGTGTGATGGGGTCTATTAAGCGTGGAGATAATGATTAGGGAATGACTAACTCTGTTCTAAAGTCTGCAAGTATTGAGTTATGTTCCTTACTAGAAATCGATTGATTGATTGCGGCATTGAGCAAGAACAAAACTTCGATCTGGAATGTGAAAGATCCAAGGTCTCGCGCAGGGAATTTATACAGATGATGAAACATGTATGTTTTATTTCGATGGAATAAAATTGGTCTTCTGAAATAAGATAAATACCATGAGTCGAATGGTTCAATTTCTTGTTGAAGTGAATGATGGCCCAATTAAGTTTTGATTAAATGAGAATTGAATAAACGTGATTCAATTTAAAGGCATATTTGGGCGTTGGCGCCATGGTCCCATTTGAAATTAGGGCTGTAAGAAATAATTGTATGGATGTCGGTAAAAAATTATCATGGGCCAAGACTTGCATTGAATTAAGATTGAAGGTCGAAATTTAATATGGTTTCAATTTTATGTCTGAATATTAATTCGACTTGTTATGAGAAGGAGTTTTAAATATGGTTTTTAACCATAAGTTTGAAGGAGAAAGTAAAGCTTCGATATACCAAATGAATTGGTGTGTTTGGGTTTTAATTATGTTCTGAAGCTTCCGCATGTATATGTGTTGAAATTTCCCCGAAAGTGGACTTTCTTGACATGAAACTGGAATTGCCATTTTATATGCATCTGTATATGTGTAATTGTGGGTTTGGCAGGGTTTACCCTGCATCAAGTGGTATCAGAGAAGGAAGGCTCTGTTGAAATTGAAGATGTTTGTTTTTCTGAATCAGTGCAGGAAGGCTCTGTTGAGAATTGAAGTGTGTTTCATTTAAATGTGTGATGAAGACTGAAAGGAAGATCAGATTCTAAATCTGATATGCAAAGGTACACAATTGCAATGAACAGGATTACAGAAATGAATGGAGGACAAGATCATGCAGGATCTTAAAGGTGAGATAATTTTCTGATTTGAAATTTGTGATTTGAGGTTTATGGTTGCAGATAATATGATGGTAGCAAAACTGACATTCAGCTAAAGGCTGGATAGGGAGGAAAATTGCAGTGTTCTGAAGAGAAGGTGAGTTGAAGAGATAGCCTAGAGAGAGCAGAAGAGAGTGCTCAAGAGGTTCCAGAGGCAGTGAACCATTACTTGCCAAAAGACAAGTCCAGTGAGTGGATTAGTCAGGTAAGTGGCAGCAAGAGAGCTTGCTGTTGGAGAGGCTAGTGCAACTCATGGTGAGTGATAAAATCATAGAGGAGATGATCATGGAGGATCAGAGAAAAGGTTCAGAGGAATGCCACAGAGGTAAGATGACTGATAAATTCAGAGAAAGAGAAATTGCAGTAATGAAGGTATAATTATAGGTACTACAGGAATGGTTGCAAGAGCAGGAAAACCAGAGTGGAGGATGGATCTTTCCACTGAAGGGAAAGAGAGTGATTTGGCAACCATTGCAGATGAGGTTGAGGCAAAGTGAGATTGCCTTATTGAAGGAGGAACTTAGAGTTCTTGAGCCAGAGATGGAATTTGAAGATTCCACACAGAGATCTGTTCAAAGGGAAGTGCTTGAGGAAGCATTCAAGACTGAAAAGTCTTGTGGTTTAAAAACTAATGAGGTGTGTATTTTTGTAGGTACAGTACAGGGAGATGAGCAAGCTTTAAATTTTTTTAAAGAGTAGGAGAGAGAATTGAATCTGAAGTCTGTTCAGATCAATGCTGAGATAGAAAGATCTCAGGAGGAAATGAAGACAAAGAATTATAATCAGAATATTAAAGTAGAAGAAGGAAGACCATCTGATGATGAGTCAAAAGCTGGTGGAGGCATGGAAAATTGTGTGAAGTTTCCAAGTTCCACTCCTAATGAAATTGTTGAATTGTATAGGAAACTAGATCTTCGGAGAAGAGAATTGGAGAGGCAGAGAACTTACACACAGGATAATTGGCTGAAGAAGCAAGATAAGAAAGTTTTCATGAATGATATTCATGAAGCAGAGGGTGGAAAGAAGGAGAGACTAGCTGATAGTCTCATGGTGAATGTAAATCAGCATACTAATGTGTTGACAAAGGAGTTGGAAAGGAAATCAGAGCAACATACTGAAGTGTTGCCAGAGAAAGCTGAGGAGAAAGCCAACGAAGATTTTCTGAGTCCTGAAGAAGACTTGGAACTATAGAGAGAAAACTTGGTGACTAAATCAACAAGTGATACCATTGGGTCTTGTGATTTTGAAGCTAACAATTTGATTGTGTTTACAGGTGATATAGAGGACAGTCCATCACTTGGAATTTTCTTGGAAGAAGAAGAACTGTTTCAGGAAGAAGATGAGACAGTCATGTCTCATAAGCAACGACTTGTTACCATGGGTGACAAGGAATAATTGGCTTGTCTGTATAGCCAAGAGAAGACTTTGTGGAAAAATTTTGGAACTGCTACAGTGATAGAGGATGAGGCTACAGTGTTTGAAGAACTTGATTTTATTTTCAGAATCAATCAAGATGATGATGGAAAATTACTAAATATTGTCGAAGGGGAAGATGAAGGTTATACTGGAACTAATATGCAACATGTTGACGAAATACTTGAGAAGAAATGGCTGAAATGTTTGTTGGAGACATTTGAAACCGAGGAAGAATTTGCAGACACTAAAATAAATTTGCTTGAAGTTAAGAAAGGAGTAGATACTAGTTTTTTAGAATTGGTTTTGCTTACTAGTATACAAACAGAGATAAATGGATATGTTACTGCAGGAAGAGAATTAAGTGATAATTTATTTTCTGAAGATAAATTTTCAGGTGATGAGCAAAAGAATGTTGCAGAGGGACAAGAAGTTTGGGAGGCAGCAACATGTGGGGTGACATCTGCAGGAGTAAAACCAATGTTAGAAAAAATCGGGAAGGTAACAGCTGAGGCAACATTGACAGCAGCAACATCAATGGTGGTAGCAAGAAAAAAAGTAACAGCAGAAGCAGCTACAACAGTTGAAACAATAGAATTTGGAGGCAACAGTAGTAGGCAAAGAAATTTCCAAATAGAGGAAATGCTGGGCATAGAGATTGAAAGCATCATAAGACTGATGATGAAGGTGTCTTAGAAGCAGCAGATAGCAGCAAGAAAGAAAAAGAATTTCAGCAAGGGAAAGACAAAAGCAGAGTATGAAAGCATAGCTGGAGGCAGGATGCAGAACAAGATATGGAAACCTGGAGAAAAGTAGCAAGTGACAGCAGATGATGACTTGCAGAACAAAGTATGGGATCCAGGAAGACAAGGACAAAGACATAAAACGCATGATCAGGAGATCATGATCATTTTCAACCTTGGGAGTCTGATGCAGGAGCATTAGGCAAAGAGAAAATACTTTGTATTTTATTAAAACTTAGGGGTTTTTAAGTTTTTAGAAGAGCTAGATTTTTATGGATGATTTGAGTGGGTTTTAAGTATTTTAATTAAATATTGTAAATAATTCTCAAATGTTTGAGAATATGAGAAGGATTTGATCAGTTGAGGATGTAAAGGGATGAGAGATTTTTCTAAATATTAATTTAGAAATTAGTTTCATTAATTATGGGTGAGAGAGGATCCTTAGGGATTCAAGAGTGATTTTAGGATTTTGTTGAGAAGTTGAAGGGATTGAACTTAGATTAGATCATTCTAAATTGTATAGATTATTAAGCCTCAAAGGCATTGAAAATCAGAGAGAGGTTGAGTAGAGTAGAACAGAGTTTTTGTAAGCCTTCGGGAAAAATTTGAAAAAGGCCACTGATTGAATATCAGGCCTGAAGGAAATTCTTCCATGTAAATATTGTTTTAATACAGAGTTTTGTTCATGAATTGTAGATTTTGCAGATGAATTGATTTTGTTCCTAAATTATGTGTGATTTGCATGTTTTGGGTATTAGGTGATTGATAAATTAGTATTGATCCAAGTTGATTCTATTGAAATTGTTTTATGAAATTGATGTATCGATCCTTGAAAAATCGATTATACATAAGGTGGATTGAAAAATGTTCAACTTCGAATTGTATCACACGGAATAGTGTTAGAGAATCTAAGTATGAAGAACTTTGAAAATTATGAAAGGGCAATTCTGCCGACGGAATTAGACCCTCAGGAGAATGCAAGAGAAGTATTCTTATCTTTGCTAGTTTGATTGCTTTATATGTTTGTGATTTAAATGGGATGCATTGAATTTCTGTGTTAGATGCAAAAGCACATTCGATCAAAATACAACTTTCTAGATCAATATTGGGACAAATTAAGTGGAATCGATGGGTAAGTATTTGTTTTCTTACATCATACTGATAGATGGGTTAATTGGACGCTGTTAATTGGACGTTGTTCGATTTCCTTAAAGCATGAAACAAATGGTGGTTCGATACCAGTTTTGAAGAGATAGGCATAATAGAAATCGGTTCTGCTTCAGTGTTAAATTGAGAACCGTAGGACGGAATTAAATCCAGTGGCAATCAATAGGGACTGAATTTGATCGAAGATTTAACTTGAAGGCAAAATAACATGAATCGAAGGTTCATCCGATTCAGAAGTGCGAGATGCTGGATCTGTTGAAGCGATGGCAGCCAAACGATGAAGAGGAGCGACATTATAAAACGTGAAGAAATGGGCAAGGAAGAAGCGATTTACAATCGTATGAAGAAATTTAACTTTCATTATGCACTTGCATAAGGTATTAAGGGACTGTGGTCAACGAGTAATGGTAAGTTACATTTTAGTGTTGAATGTCGGTACAGTACTTTTATTTTAAGCCCGTCTGATTATTAATCGAATGGAATTTGATAAGGTTGAATCATGAGCAATAGCGTGATGGGGTCTATTAAGTGTGGAGATAATGATTAGGGAATGACTAACTCTGTTCTAAAGTCTGCAAGTATTGAGTTCTTTTCCTTACTAGAAATCAATTGATTGATTGCGGCATTGAGCAAGAACAAAACTTGGATCTGGAATGTGAAAGATCCAAGGTCTCACGCAGGGAATTTATACGAATGATGACACATGTATGTTTTATTTTGATGGAATAAAAGTGGTCTTCTGAAATAAGATAAATACCATGAGTCGAATGGTTCAATTGCTTGTTGAAGTGAATGATGGCCCAATTAAGTTTTGAATAAATGAGAATTGAATAAACGTGATTCAATTTAAAGGCATATTTGGGCGCTGGCGCCATGGTCCCATTTGAAATCAAGGTTGTAAGAAATAATTGTATGGATGCCGGTAAAACATTATCATGGGCCGAGACTTGCATTGAATGAAGATTGAAGGTCGAAATTTAATATGGTTTCAGTTTTATGTTTGAATATTAATTCGACTTGTTATGAGAAGGAGTTTTAAATATGGTTTTTAACCATAAGTTTGAAGGAGAAAGTAAAGCTTCGATATACCGAATGAATTGGTGTGTTTGGGTTTTAATTATGTTCCAAAGCTTCCGCATGTATAAGTGTTGAAATTTCCCAGAAAGTGGACTTTCTTGACATGAAACTGGAATTGCCATTTTATATGCATCTGTAGATGTGTAATTGTGGGTTTGGCAGGGTTTACCTTGCATCAGTAACCCTCACTTGGCTAGGGGGCATGGGTATACTATTCTCATAGTAGATTATTTTACCAAATGGGCTGAGGCGATGCCTACATTTGCGGAAGATGGTAAAACTGTAGCTACATTTGTATTCAATCATGTGATTTCTCGATTTGGTGTACCCCAAGCTATCATTACCAATCATGGGAACGATTTTCGAAACATTATGATAACCGAACTTTCTGACCAACTTGGCCTGCACCATGATAACTCTACTCCATATTACCCGCAAGCTAATGGTCAGGTTGAAGCCATCAATAAGGTTTTAACCACTATGATTAAAAGGATAATCAGAACTCATAAATCAAATTGGCATGCTATTATTTTCTCAGCACTTTGGGCATACCGAACCTCAGCAAAAACTGCAACAGGGTTCACTCCTTTTCAACTGGTCTACGGTTTAGAAGTTGTGTTACTGATTGAATGAAAAATACCGGCACTTCAATTAGCCATAGAGTTACTACCAGCTACCTCTAAGGAGGAAAAACACTTTTTGTACATATTACAATTAGATGAGACTCCACGCACCGCTGCATTGGCAGTCGAAGCTCATAAAAAACGCATTAAAGCTCAGTACAATCGAAGTGTTACACCTCATATTTTTTCATAAGGTGACCTAGTATTGATATATTACAAAGCTAATGATAAACTAGGAGCTAGGAAATTCGAACCCATGTGGTACGGTCCTTATATTGTCAAGCGAGTGCTTGTGAAAGGGGCTTACGAATTAATTGATTATGATGGGGTCTCTTTAGATAAACCCATAAATACGCTTTATCTGAAGATATATTATGCTTAATTTTTTTGTGTGAAGATCTCATTAGTTATTTTTCTAGATTAGCTGCTTTATATTAGATGAGTTTGTCTAGTTTAAGTTTTCATTGACTACAATCCCTGCTTATCTTGATTACTCTTGATATTGCAGATGTCGACGTCCCTTCAACCGTACATTGGTTTTGC
>JAXQQM020061172.1:0-47859 GCA_034641835.2 Pinus albicaulis
GACTCCTATAGAATTGAATTACACGGTAACTGAAAAAGAGTTCCTTGTTGTGATTTATGCTATTAAAATTTTTTTGTGCACACAGATCATTCTGCTATTCATTCTCTCATGAATAAACTAATCACTAATGGCATAATTACTAGGTGGTTGTTGCTGCTATAGGAATTTGACATCACGGTATTGGATAGACCGGGAAAAGAAAATCAGGTAGCTGATTTCTTGTCTAGGCTCAACCACGAAGGTGAGGTTGTTCCTGTTAATGATGACTTTCCAGATGAAAATTCGTTTGCCATCTCTATTGAAACACCTTGGTTTGTAGACATGGCCAATTATCTTGCTACAAAAAAGTTCCCACCTTACTTTTCATCTAAACAGAAAAAGAGAATCATTAGGAAAAGTGTTGATTATTATTGGATTAGGGGAGATCTCTTTTTTACTGGACCTGATTTGATTATCCGTAGGTGCGTCATAGAAGATGACATCTATGAAATCTTGAGAGTCTATCATGAAGAACCTTGTGGAGGACACTTTGCAGACAGGCAGATAGCTTATCAGATCCTTCGCACAGGTTATTATTGGCCTAATCTCTTCAAGGAGGGTGTTGTAGCTCCTAGAGACAGCCTAGAGTTGCCATAGACCAGTGCCTAGGACATCTTGTATAGCAGAGAGTCAAGACCATTTAATAAGAATAATCTCGGCAGAACCAGGCTCTCATACTATTTCTTTGCAGATGGGAAAATTAGATTTAAATGGTACCAAATACTTCAGAAGCTCAACGCTGAAGGAACAGTAATGAATGGACAAGATTTTAAACTCCAATATAAATGTATAAGACAATTCCAAGACAGTTCGCTGTAATAAGGGCTGGATTCCCAATACTTCACATAGAATGATGATTGAAGGACATCTACTGAATACGTAGAATAAAGAGGATATTTAACTGTTATAAAGACAATATTTAAAAACATATGCTAACATGTGGTGGGCTTAAGCAACCAAGAATCCACACACGATAACAGCATTTGTAAATAGCACCTCATAGCAGCCAATATAGTAGAAAAGTGGATGAATCGAAAACGGGACAGCATATTACACCTGAGCCATATTTAAAGTGTCAAGAAGCCTATGATGTAAGTATCAACAAGGATAAATTTATATCAGAAGCAACAGACTACTCGCATTCCAGAATGTAATACCAGATATATGGATGTAAGCGAAGTGAAAGACTACACTATAACACACAAGAGAGGATTACACACTGTAAAGAACCAAAACCAGAATCCTTATCAAATACAAAACTCCTTTTCATTGAGGCCCTACGGGCTCTTTGCATTCATATTAGAACCTTCACAAAAATTGCATACAAGAAGCTCTTACACAGTCAATTCTTCAGAAATTTTGGAACCTTTCTTTCTCATTTGATTTACCCTATCTAGGCTTCCTTCCATCTCAGCGAGAAGATATTTTTTGGAAAATATCTTCTTCGCATGAACAAAATTTTTTAAATGTCATTTTCAAAATAGAAAAACTCATGATGATGAATCAAGCCTCCCATCATGTATAATTAGGCCCTCGGCCGTTTTTAAAAACAGAAAATTAAACAAATGTTTGGTGAAAAAGTAAAATGCAAGATTGGGGAAAACGACCCACTCGAAACTTAAAAGAAATTAACTGAGTAAAAGTAAAATAGGTCGTTAAGGCCGAATCATGAGTTGACAAAGAATCACAGGTGTGGCTGAGTGGAGGCAGTTGCTGATTCAGGCGGAGGCACGTTTGTGGATGAACTGGCATGCTGGCTCATAAACTGTGCGCACCTCTGCTGACTGTCCGCGGCTGGCTCGGGCATTGCTGAGAGTCCCTCCACCTCGACAAAGGCCTCAGTGAGGGTGTGGAAACCTGTCCCAGTAGGAAGCTTGTGTTTAATCAAGTGGAGGAGGTTGAACTCTTTTCGCAGGGATGAAACAATCGTGTCGGCTTTGAGCTGAGCTGCTTTGCCTGTCTGAAGGTCAGTTCGGTCTCTTTCTTCTTGCAAGCGTGTTGTGTATCGGTCCAGAGGCAAGAGCACGGCAGGGGCGGTCGGGTCCCAGCAGGAAGGGAGTCCAGATGTCATAATCTCGCCCCATACCTCGTCGAACCGTCCAACATTGGCGACCAGCTGTTGGAGAGCCCTTGAAGCTGAGACTCGGGCCATCTCCTTGTTGATAATTTTGCGACACTCAATAGCCTCAGTGAATCGGCTAGGAATGCCGTGCTTCTCCATGTTGTCTGGTCCCAGCTCGTTAAGGAACGAAATGTACTCTTTGGCATGTTGGGCCCTGTTAGACAGATCACGATCTGCTTCTTGCAGTTTCCTACTGAGGTATGGTATAGCGGACTTATGCTCCTCCATCGTCCTTAGGAAATCCCATTGCTTAGTCACAGCCGAGATTATCTCAGACTAGATTATGCTCCTAGCCTCAAGAAGGGTGAGATTCCCTTTTGCACGAATTTTCATATCGGCAATTGTTTTCTATTGATCTGCCGTCATCTTCTTCTCCTGCTCTATCTCTCTCTGCAACCCTTCGACTATTCTGGTGTTCTCGGCCAAAGAGTTTTCCAGGTTTGTGATCCTCTGCCTTGCTGTAGACGCTTGCTTTTCCAATATCTCAATCTCAGCTCTTGCTGCGGACAATTGCTCAGACAACGAGCTAGTTTCACTTGACACCACAGTTGGCTGGCAGCTGTGCGAGTCCCATCTAGCTTGTAGCTCTGTTGCTTTATTCTGTAACACACCGATTGTTTCGGCCAACTTTTCTTTCTCCCCCCTTTCTCTTGATAGCTTGGTGGACAGTTCTGCCTTCTCTTGCTCCACCTGTACCAGTTCAGTCGTCTGGACATGATGAGCGGCTGGTATGCGGGCCTGACTTTTTGCCAATGCAACTTCCTTCTGCAGCTATTCAATCAAAACTGCCCGCTGGTTTGTTTCCCCTGTATCTTTCCCTTTGATCAGGTCTTGGTAGTAACGCACCTGATTCGCTCTGGCGCGACAACTAACTTGTTCGGCTGTCAGGGTAGCCCTCAACTGGTCATGCTTCTACTCTAATTTCTTCAGCGCGAGGGTGACCTGCGTCAGTTTATCTTTCATCATATCGCATACCGTCTGGAACAGGTCGCACATGTCGTTGGCTAGTACCTTCTTCATGTCAATAGCAAACTCAAGCACCCGATAGCTGGGAACATCAGAATTAGGATCCAGGATAGCTTCTGCCATAGACATTACCAAGCTGTTGGTGTCCGCGTTGATGGAGGCAGAGAGTCTGGTATGATACTTCTCAACATATCCCCCCAGCTCAGCTTTGTACTTGTCACAGATCGCTTTATTCGCCTGATCCCTTTCAATTGCTCTGGGAGAAGTGTGCTCTATAATAGCCTGCGTGACCTCCGTGAAATCAGAAGAAGTGGTGCTATCTCTTAGCACCGTTATCCCTGCCTTGCCTTTGTCCAACTTCTTGTACACCGTGAAGGGTTCCAGCAGCTGCTCCGCTCCTATGACTTCTGCCTCGCTGGAGGCTGTTCTTTGTCTTTTGGGAGGGGGCGCTGCCCCTGAAGTACCTGCTTCCTCTCCTCCTTCTCCGCCTATGCCTCTATTGATGTTATCTTCCTCCCCTGTAGCAGATGAATCGGTCTCCATCTGCAAAAACAAGGGCCAAGTTTCGAGATTAGCCCTCCATTCCAAAAACGGCCTCGGCTCATGCATGTAGGGTGCAGACCTGTTCCTTTTCCTTTTGTTCGAGATAATTTCTCGAGGGTCATAGGCCCAGCTTTTTCCCAGCCTTAAGTCCAGACCTTACAGCATTTTCTCAACAATTGGGAGGGCATGTCTCGAGTTTACCACGAAGGGGCCGATTTCGAAGGGAAGCCTTAGGATGTATCCCTTCTTGGCGGGAAAAAAATGGAGCTGGTCGGCCTTGAGGGCCTGTCGGATGTATTCGAGTACATAAACTCGTCTAACAGGAAACACTGGCAGCCGATAGGGGGAAACTTCGACTCCATAGACCCGAATTTCGGTGTAGTCCTCGAATAGAAACCAATCTCCAGTACTCTGGAACTTCCCGGTTTGTAGCCAGATTTTCATTTTTGGAAAGACCCTAGGGGAAGGCGAGTCATGAATAATGGTATAGGCGATGGACATGAAACTATTGACAAAACTGGAGTAACCCTCCCCTTTAGGTAATTGACGCACAGAGAAATTCTAGTCGAAGACTGGTCTCGGTTGGGAATTCTCAAGGTAAACTCTGTCTAGCCCCAAACCCTCAAACTTATCGGCGTGCTAGTACAAGAAGAGATAAAAAATCATTGAACAGAAACGGAACTGATGGGTTTGTGGAAGCTCCTGGAATTGGGTTTGAATGGCTGTGGAGAGGAAGCCATGAATATCTAAAACCACCCCCTTTTGGGACATGAGCCATAAGAAATGGATGCACACCGTGGAAATGTCTTCCGGACTCCCTACCTCTAAAAGGCCAGCGATTAGAGAGAGAATGGGCCGAACCTCTTCAACGAACAAACTTAATGGGAACGGATCTACGGCGAGTAGGGACGTAACCTGATCGATGGTTATAGAGGAGATGAAAGCTCGTCGGGCCTCCCGTGGTTGTTTGATGAACTGGGCTGCTAGGGCCGCGTCCTTGAAACTGACATATGTGGTGCTGGTAGGGATGCAGAGGGCTTGTTTGATAACATCGGGAGAAAGGGAAAAAACCCTGTTCCCCTGAGGAGAAGTGAAGGTGCCCCGATGTTCATCGAAAACATCTCTGAGCCAGGTGATGAAATCAACCACATAATGAACTTGAGGGTCAATTTGATGGTATAGACCCGACATGACTACCCGGTAATGGTCTGTGTTCTTAATATGGCGACTGAAAAGCAAGAGTTTGATGCTGCGGATGTCAAATGGGTATTTGGGGTCACAGATACGAGCTTGCAAGTCATAGAGAGGATCGAACCCGGGGGGATTCCTAGATTCACGGACCTGGGGGGTCTCTGGTTCATTCTTTTTTGGCGTTCCCCTTCCCATGGCTGACATTCAAGAATTTGAAAAATCGAAAGGAAAACAGAGGGAGAATGAATGATGGAATACCTGAACGGAGGGCAAATCTGCTCGAGAAAGCGACGCAAGGAACTCTGACAGTGATTGGGGTAGACCAGGCGCTCTTTCCTACTCGGCATATGTTGTGGATGGGAACCTGCGACCTTTTACTAGAGTGAAATACGGAGGGAATGTTATCTCTGGACTGGGTAATTCGAGATAAAAAGACGAATGGATAAAACGAATGAAGGCAAGTGTCCTAAGGACACTGACAGTGAGGCACGCGGCGCATAAGGATTGGGTATGTCAGAGTGCAGGTGGGCGCCTCGTGCCGGGTTTAAGGCTGGTACGGGTCTCGGTACCAGCTGAGCTAATGGAATTTACCTTACCTTTTTACCGTATGCGCTGTATAACTCCTGAAATATATGAGCTCTTATACCAATTAAATACAATAACCTGCCCACCGTGAGGGTCCACCTTTCGTTCTGCCACATCACCACACCACGCGGCATGCTCCTGCTACCTCCTTCTAACATTGAGTCCCCACCATGCTACGTGTCACAATTCCGCGGGGGTATGGATCTCTTCCTTCCCCCACTGCTCGACCCCCTCGGAATTTCCCACATGTGTCTTCACGTGGCTGCAATTTCTTCTAGTACATCGGTCTTGCGTTTAGTGCTACGTTCCATTTCCTTTTATATCTATTGTTTGCTTTATGGCTTTACACTTCATCCTTTTTGTGTTAATTCCCCATAGGCTTTAATGCACGTGGCCTTCATTACCTTATCTCCTTTCGACCCACTTTTGAAATATTTCGCCCTTTGATATAAAATTTAATACATGGCTTGTCAACATTTAATACACCCATGACTAATGTTAAAGATTGAACAACATTGGCTCCACCTGGGGACGACACTTTTGTCCCCGAATGTGTCGAGAACCACGCAGACCGCCTGTTTATCCTGGGTGAACGCCACTTCTCCAGCACTAGTGACTTCCCTTTGGACAAATCGTCATGACTCATGCATTACTCAATTTTAAAAAACGAAAATAGCAGCTAATGTACAATATAATACAATCAGGCTTTTTCAGCCTGCTTCAGAACTGAAAATACGGTTTCAGGAACTGCCCATTTACAGGGGCGTCAAGCAGATCTCCCTGCAAATTCTCCATCTTAAAAGTATTGTTGCCACCTTCCTCTGCAATTTTGAAAGGGCCGAACCAGAGAGGATCGAACTTACCATGCTTGCCTTTATCAGCCCTTCGAACATCCCACCTGAGCACTAGATCCCCTACCTGCAGACTTCTGTCTTTAGCACGTTGATCGAATAGCTCTTTCATCTTCTCTTGGTACTCTACTAGCTTTTGGTTTACCTGATTGCGAGTTTCTTCGAGCTCTACCAGTTGATTAATCCTCCTGATAACATCATCAGGTTCCTCCTGGCTCTCCTGCATAAATCGAGCCACCAGCAAGGCCAGCTATATGGGGAAGACAGCTGTTCATCCATATACCAACTCGTATGGAGATTTCCTAGTTTCTCTTTTGCTGGTAATTCTGTTTGCCCACAGAGCGAACTTCAGCTGAGAATCCCAATTCTTCTGGTTCTCATTTATAGTCTTCTTTAGTGCTCGGACCAGAGTTTTGTTTGAGGACTCTGCGAGACCATTTCCTTGGGGGTAGTAAGTTGTAGAGTGACCCAGCGAAATATTATATTGCTGGCAAAAATTCGCAAATTTTGTAGATTTGAAAGCTTGTGCATTGTCAGTGATTATTCTAGTGGGGCAGCCAAACCTGGATATAATATTCTCTTCCATAAATTTCATTATAACTGTGTCTGTAGCATTTCTTGCAGGTATGGCTTCTACCCACTTCGTGAAATAATCCGTGGCAGTCAGGATCCATCTATGCTGGCCACTTGAGGGTGGGTGAATTTCGCCTATAAAATCAATTCCCCACTGTTTGAAGGGTTCATCCACATGGAAAGGAATCAAAGGCAGAACTGTGAGTTTCTGTTTTTCTGCAAATTTCTGGCATTTATCACATGCCCTGACCCAAGTGAAGACATCTCCAAATAATTTTGGCCAGTAGAAACCAACCTTCAGGATCTTGTGAGCGGTAGCCCTCCAACTGTAATGGCCCCCACATATACCTTCGTGGAACTCTGCTATAATACTTCCCACCTCTTCCTCGGTCAGACATAAGAGCAGGCTGCCTGATGGATCTCTCCAGTACAGCCGGCCGTTTGCAACCGTATACTTCTGTGACTTCAACCTCAGTGCCCTGTATTTAGCCTTCTCGCAGCTAGGTGGACAACTTAGTGTTAGGAGGTACTCCACTATTTCCTTGTACCACTGGCTGGTGAGGTATTTCATCTGTATCTTCTGGGAGGCTATCTCCACTCCCTGTGTTTTTTCTGTTTCCTCAGAATATTCATTTGCTATCATAGACATATTGATACCCAAGGCCTGGAAATTCGACTCAGATAGGATCTTGGCTAGACCTTGCCCCTTGATTAATTTGGTAGGACGAATATCTAACTCATATTCTTGTATCTTGGCTATCCATTTTCCTCTTTTTCCCTCACTGTCCCCTTGGATGAGAATGTCCTTAACGGCTGCCGTAGGAACAAATGCAGTGATATGGGACTGTAAAACATACATTCGGAAAGCTTTGAGGGATTTCACCAGAGCGTAGGCTTGCTTCTCCAATATGTTATATTTGAGCTCGGCATCGCGCAGTACTTGGCTGAAGAATGCAATTGGCTACTCATAGCCTTCCTCGTTTTTCTGCAACAGAACTCCAGCCACTGTGTGGGGTGACGCAAAAGAAAAAATCATAAAAGGTTTGGAATAATCGGGCCCGGCCAATACACGGGCTTCAGCAAATGCATTTTTGATTCTAGTAAAGGCCTCTCTTGATTCTGATGACCACTTCACTTCATTGTTCTTTTTTAACATGTCGGTGATGTGCCTAACTATCTCGGCATAGTTAGGGATGAACCTCCTCAGAAAGTTTATTCGGCCTAAAAATACTTGAATTTCCTTTTTTTTTCTGGGCAGGGCAATGCCATTTATGACTTCAACTCTTTTAGGGTCTATCTTCACTCCATCTCTGGTTACAATGTGACCCAAGAGCTTGCCCTCTTCTAATGCAAACAGGGACTTTTGTGGGTTAAGGGAGAGACCATACTTTCTACACTTCTCAAAGGTTCTGCACAGGTGCTCTATGTGCTCTACATCATTCTTTGAGAATACCATAATGTCGTCCAGATATACCACCACAAACTGGTCCTGCTCTCCAATAAAAGCAATATCCATGGCCCTCTGAAAAGTGGCCCCTGCATTGATCAGCCCAAAAGGCATTCTGGCATACATGAACGTTCCCCATGGAGTGGTGAAGGCCGTCTTCTTTTGATCTTCTGGTAATACTGCCACCTGATTGTAGCCCGAGAACCCATCCATCATGGACATTCGGGAAGCTCCAACCACTTTTTGCAAGATATGGTCCATTTTAGGCAGCGAGTAATTATCCTTTAGGGATGCCCTGTTCAAGTTTTCGAAATCAACACATAACCTTATTTCTCCATTCTTCTTTCGCACTGGGACTAAATTGGCCACCCACTCAGAATATCTCAATGGCACTATAATTTTAGCCTTCAGCAGTTTCTTTATTTCTTGCTCAATAGAAGGTAACAATAGGGGGTTAATATGTCTGAGTTTTTGCTTATGTGGTTTTGCATCTCCCTTCAGTGGAATCTTATGCTGCATAATGCTGACATCAAAAGTTTTTAGGTCTTGATATGACCAGGCAAACACATCTCTGTAGGCCTGGAATAACTTTTGATACAGTTGTTTGTATTCCTCTGGGACCTTCTTGGACAACTTCACAATTTTTGGATCCTCTTTAGTGCCCAGATTGAGGTCTTCGACCTAGTTTTCTGCCACCACTTTATTTGGCTGTAAAGGAACATCATTTTTTTTAAACAGCCTCTCTAAAGGCACTAGCCCTCGGGGAATGACATTCCCTTTCAACTGCAGAAATTTGTGGCCATCTATTCTCTCTTCCAGCTTATCTTCTGGAATGTCTCCAGTCTCTTCCTCACAACTGTCAATATCCATGTTGGAAAACTCCCCAACAGTTTCTAGGAATCTCTTCACATGCTCCTTATCTTCAAACACCTGCCAGTGCTTGATGTTATCTGGGATTGAAGGTCGGTACCTTACTTCGATTTCATATCTCAGAAGAGGGTTCTGAGGTGGGCGGAAGGTACTAGCAGCCACTGCCAAGGAATCTACCATTCTGTTCTGTTCTCGGGGCATGAATTGAATGTTGAATGCCAAGAAGGAGTTCTCTACAAGATCCCAGACTTCATTTCTATAGGCCTTTAGCCTAGGATTCTTGGCTTGGTACTGATTTCTCACTTGTCTGACTACCAATTCAGAATATCCCAGCACCTTTAGATTTTGTATGTTCATACTCCTTACTGTCTGCAGCCCCAATATGAGTGCTTCATATTCAGCCACATTGTTTGTGGCCTCATACTCCAGCTTGAAAGATAAGGGGACCCATTGACCCATAGGTGAAATTAGCAATACTCCAGCTCCATTTCCTTCCCTGGAATTTGCCCCATCAAAATGGAGTGTCCAGATTTCGTATCCATAGTCCTGCACTGATGATTCAGCCTTTATCTGGCAGAATGAGGGCTCATGGGCATATTCTTGATCTTCTTCCAACATCAAGCATGAGAAATCCCCCTCTCTGCTGTAGACTAGGGAATTAACTGAATCACCTGCCTTGGTGACTATTTTGACAAATCTGGTTTCTCGATACAATCTCCTCTCTTGGCCACCGAAGACAGGGATAGTGGCATAGGTCAGGTCCAGCTTAATTGACCCTCCGATTTTGGTTCCCCAAGACCTTGATAGTAGCATACCGAAGCGGGTTGGGATGTCAGCCACTACAATATCCATCATCACACTTTTGGCAGGGATCTGAGCCAGATTAACTGCCAGATATTTAATCATGCCCAAGCATTTCACTCTTTTGGAGTCAAAAGAATAGAGGTCTTTATAAGTGATGATTTGGGTCTGGTTATCACATGACACGATAGCTTACTAGCGGTTTGAATGTCACGAGTCACTGCTTCGTTATACAACAATGGATACGGGTCACTAAAGACACATAAAACTCGGGTGTAGAGGATCTAACTCTTCAACCCGTGGACGGCTACACGTAGGTCTTTCCTCTTACGATTAAAGACTATACGAATGTTATGCATCGGAAGAAGATGAAGGAAGTGACACAACGGGCGGTAAGTAAGTTGTTTGTTAGCACAAGACGGAAGGTAAAATGTTTTTACTTTTTCAAGCTCTTTTTGTAAACAGAAGACAGATGAAGGCTTATCCACTGACACTTCTTTTTCTTTTGACTCTTTACTTTGTGGGGGAGGCTTAACTTCTTTTACGGTGGGCTTATCATTATGGGATACAGCTACTTGTGAAGACGAAGGCATTTGATTATCAGATTACAGAGATTGGTTAAGGGGCCTCTTACCTTTCTCTGGGGGTTTTTGAGTATTGACCTCCTTCTGTGCAGGTGCTGACTTTTAGGGTGTGTCCTCCTCTTCATCTTGAGTGCGGGTTCTCTTTCTGGAGGATCTGAGGTCATATTTTCTATTGAACTGGGCTTGCATGAAGTCAACAAACTATTTACAGTACTCATCAATCTCGAGCTCTTCAGTATCCTCGTTGTTCTTCATTTCTGAGTGAGCTTGTAGTTCCCCCTCCTCACTTTCATGTACAGGACATTCTATATCATCATTGTTTGAGAAGACAGGGCATGCCTCCTCTTGCTCATAGGCAGGATCTTCAGGGGAAGCCTCTACTTGCCCCTCCAAGTATAGAGGATGCGGTACCTGATCTTTTTTCTCCTTCTGTCCTCTCTGCAGTATCTGCAAGGGTGGTTTCCTGTATTGAGGATTGAATCCCCTGTTCGGAGCATTCTGGAAATTCTTTGGGGGTGAATTCTTGGCCTCCATCTCAAGCTTGATCGGATTACTTGAGATATTCTTGATCATTCTGTTCATTTCCTCAATCTTATCATTGGCCGAATCTCTGTCCTGGCTTGAGGTAGGTACTTCCTCTTTTCCCCTCCTTCTGACATCGTGTTCTTGTTTCCCTTTGGATTTGCCAGTCGAGACAAATTTTTCTTCTATCTCCAACGCGTCTGTCTGTGCATCATCCAGAGTGGTTGGCTTTCTTTCTCTCAATGAGAAACCAAATTCAGAATCAAATGCTGCCACAAAAACAACCTTGGCAGCGGTCTGGTGAGGCTTCATCTTGGCGGGGAGACTCAGGTACAACTTGTTAAATCTTCTGATAAACTCTGATACCCCTTCATTGTGCTTCTTTTTCAGAGTGTTGAACTCGGTAAGGACATTACCGTGATCTTTCTTTTCCCCCCACTTTTTGATGAAAGCGTCCTCCATTGCCTCCCAAGAGTTGATGGAACGAGCTCCAAGTGTTTTGAACCATTTTCTGGCTTCTTCGTCTAAAGATTGCACAAACATCCTTAGAACCACGTCCAGATGTTCCACATTGAAATTTTCTGTGAAGGAGCAAAAGACTTCAACATGTTTCTGGGCTTCAATCTCATTCTCACCATTGAATCTGGGCAGAATCTTCAAATAGTCTTGTGGCAAGTCATTAGTACCGCAGGCAACTCCAAGGGAGCGTATCTGTTTTGCAGGAAGCCAGGGACATTCATCATTGGGGAAGGTGGAGGTAGTACAAGAGTTTGAGTTGTAGGAGGAGGAGGAGAAGGTGGAAGTGAAGTATGGATAATGATGGGGATGTAGTGAACAGCGGCTTGAGGGGTTGACGAGAATGTAGGGCTATGAACAGCAACTATTTCAGTAACTTCCTTAATCTCCTGACTTTCAGGGGTAGGATGGAAAGAGTAATGCGGAGTATAGCTAGACTCGGCTTCATCTTTGATATGGGTGCCTCCCCGAGGTGGGCTCTCTGAATAGTAACCAGTATCTCTTATGATAGGGTTAGGGCCTTGTATTTGGGCGATTTGAGAGGAAGAGGACGGAAGATATGGAAAGTTTTCTAAGGAGAATTCCGGGATCTCGGTATGAACTGACTGCCTTTCCCTCCAGCCTCTTTTGTGCAGGATCTTTTCCAGGTTAGACACGGAGGGTGTCTTGGGCTGAGACGTATCTGACCTTAGCTGTGGCTTGAGAGGAGCCAGGACTGCAATAATTTTTAATTGAAAAATGATCGTGGAGTCGCCAAGGTGAGGGGTAGACAACTCTCAGCTCTTTGTGCTCACCTAACTGAAGAGTGGATGGATTTTGTTGAGGGCCAGGGATTTAAATTTCTTCAACTTCGGTCCCCGGCAACGGTGCCAAAAAGATTTTGTAACTCCTAGAGACAGCCTAGAGTTGCCATAGACCAGTGCCTAGGACATCTTATATAGCAGAGAGTCAATACCATGTAATAAAGATAATCTTAGCAGAACCGGGCTCTCATACTATTTCTTTGCAGATGGGAAAATTAGATTTAAATGGTACCAAATACTTCAGAAGCTCAACGCTGAAGGAACAATAACAAGTAGACAAGATGTCAAGCTCCAACGTAAATGCATAAGACAATTCCAAGACAGTTTGCTGTAAAAAGGGCTGGATTCTCAAAACTTCACAGAGAATGATATTTGAAGAACGTCTACTGAATACGTAGAATAAAGAGGATATTAACTGTTATAAAGACAATACTCAGAAACATATGCTAACATGTGGTGGGCTTAAACAATTAAGAATCCACACACGATAACAGCATTTGTAAATAACACCTCATAGCAGCCAATATAGTAGAAATGCGGATGAATCGAAAACGGAACAGCATATTACACCTAAGCCATATTTAAAGTGCCAGGAAGCCTATGATGTAAGTACCAACAAGGATAAATTTATATCAAAAGAAACAGGCTACTCGCATTCCAGAATGTAATACCAAATATATGGATATAAGCGAAATGAACAACTACACTACAACACACAAGAGAGAATTACACACTATAAAGAACCAAGACCAGAATCCTCATCAAAGACAAAACTCCTTTTCATTGAGACCCTACGGGCTCTTTGCATTCATATTAGAACTTTCACAAAAATTGCATACAAGAAGCTCTTACATAGTCAATTCTTCAGAAAACTTGGAACCTGTTTTTCTCATTGGATTTACCTTATATAGACTTCTTTCCATCTTAGCGAGAAGATATTTTTTGGAAAAATATCTTCTTCGCATGAAATTTTTTTGTTAAATGTCACTTTCAAAACAACAAAATTCATGATGGGGAATCAAGCCTCCCATCATGTGTAATCAGGCCCTCGGCCATTTTTCAAAAACAGAAAATTAAACAACAGTTTGGTGAAAAAGTAAAATGCAAGAGTGGGGAGAACAACCCACTTGAAACTTAAAAGAAATTAACTGAGTAAAAGTAAAATAGGTCGTTAAGGCCGAATCATGAGTTGACACAGAATCACATGTGTGGCTAAGTGGAGGCAGTTGTTGATTCAGGCAGAGGCACGTTTGCGGATGAACTGGCATGCTGGCTCATAAACTGCGCGCACCTCTGCTGATCTGCCGTCATCTTCTTCTCTTGCTCTATCTCTCTCTGCAACCCTTCGACTATTCTGGTGTTCTCAGCCAAAGAGTTTTCTGGGTTCGTGATCCTCTGCCTTGCTGTAGACGCTTGTTTTTCCAATATCTCAATCTCAGCTCTTGCTGCGGACAATTGCTCAGAAAACGAGCTAGTTTCACTTGACACCACAGTTGGCTGGCAGCTGTGCGAGTCCCATCTAGCTTGTAGCTCTGTTGCTTTATTCTGTAACACGCCAATTGTTTCGGCCAACTTTTCTTTCTCCCCCCTTTCTCTTGATAACTTGGCGGATAGTTCTGCCTTCTCTTGCTCCACCTGTACCAGTTCAGCCATCTGGACATGATGAGTGGCTGGTATGCGGGCCTGACTTTTTGCCGATGCAACTTTCTTCTGCAGCTATTCAATCAAAACCACCTGCTGGTTTGTTTCCCCTGTATCTTTCCCTTTGATCAGGTCTTGGTAGTAATGCACCTGATTCGCTCTGGCGTGGCAGCTAACTTGTTTGGCTGTCAGGGTAGCCCTCAACTGGTCATGTTTCTGCTCTAATTTCTTCAGCGCGAGGGTGACCTGCGTCAATTTATCTTTCATCATATCGCATACCGTCTGGAACAGGTTGCACATGTCATTGGCTGGTACCTTCTTCATGTCAATAGCAAACTTGAGCACCTGATAGCTGGGAACATCAGAATTAGGATCCAGGATGGCTTCTGCCATAGACATTACCAGGCTGTTGGTGTCCGCGTTGATGGAGGCGGAGAGTCTGGTATGATACTTCTCAACATATCCCCCCAGCTCAGCTTTGTACTTGTCGCGGATCGCTTTATTCGCCTTATCCCTTTCAATTGCTCTGGGCGAAGTGTGCTCTATAATAGCCTGCGTGACCTCCGTGAAATTAGAAGAAGTGGTGCTGTCTCTTAGCACCATTATCCCTGCCTTTCCTTTGTCCAACTTCTCGTACACCGTGAAGGGTTCCAGCAGCTGCTCCGCTCCTATGACTTCTGCCTCGCTGGAGGTTGTTCTTTGTCTTTTGGGAGGGGGCGCTGCCCCTGAAGTACCTGCTTCCTCTCCTCCTTCTCTGCCTGTGCCTCTATTGATGTTCTCTTCCTCCCCTGTAGCAGATGAATCGGTCTTCATCTTCGAAAACAAGGGCCAAGTTTCGATATTAGCCCTCCATTCCAAAAACGGCCTCGGCTCATGCATGTAGGGTACAGACCTGTTCCTTTTCCTTTTGTTCGAGATAATTTCTCAAGGGTCATAGGCCCAGCTTTTTCCCAGCCTTAAGTCCAGACCTTGCAGCATTTTCTCAACAATCGGGAGGGCATGTCTCGAGTTTACCACGAAGGGGCCGATTTCGATGGGAAGCCTTAGGATGTATCCCTTCTTGGCGGGAAAAAAATGGAGCTGGTCGGCCTTGAGGTCCTGCCGGATGTGTTCGAGTGCATAAACTTGTCTAACAGGAAACACTGGCAGCCGGTAGGGGGAAACTTCGGCTCCATAGACCCAAATTTCGGTGTAGTCCTCGAATAGAAACCAATCTCCAGTACTCTGGAACTTCCCGGTTTGCAGCCAGCTTTTCATTTCTGGAAAGACCCTAGGGGAAGGCGAGTCATGAATAATGGTATAGGCGATGGACATGAAACTATTGACAAAACTGGAGTAACCCTCCCCTTTAGGTAATTCACGCACAGAGAAATTCCAGTCTAAGACTGGTCTGGGCTGGGAATTCTCAAGGTAAACTCTGTCTAGCCCCAAACCCTCAAACTTATCGGCGTGCTGGTACAAGAAGAGATAAAAAACCATTGAACAGAAACGGAATTGACGGGTTTGTGGAAGCTCCTGGAATTGGGTTTGAATGGCTGTGGAGAGGAAGCCATGAATATCTAAAAACACCCCCTTTTGGGACATGAGCCATAAGAAATGGATGCACACCGTGGAAATGTCTTCCGGACTCCCTGCCCCTAAAAGGCCAGCGATTAGAGAGAGAATGGGCCGAACCTCTTCAACGAACAAACTTAATGGGAACGGCTCTACGGCAGGCAGGGAAGTAACCTGGTCGACGGTTATAGAGGAGATGAAAGCTCGTCGGGCCTCCCGTGGCTGTTTGATGAACTGGGCTGCCAGGGCCGCGTCCTTGAAACTGACATATGTGGTGCTAGTAGGGATGCGGAGGGCTTGTTTGATAACATCGGGAGAAAGGGAAAAAACCCTATTCCCCTGAGGAGAAGTGAAGGTGCCCCGATGTTCGTCGAAAACATCTCTGAGCCAGGTGATGAAATCGACCATAGAATGAACTTGAGGGGAAATTTGATGGTATAGACCCAACACGACTGCCCAGTAATGGTCTGTGTTCTTAATATGGCGACTGAAAAGCAAGGGTTTGATGCTGCGGATGTCAAATGGATATTTGGGGTCACAGATACGAGCTTGCAAGTCATAGAGAGGATCGAACCCGGGGGGATTCCTAGATTCATGAACCTGGGGGGTCTCTGGTTCATTCTTTTTTGGCGTTCCCCTTCCCATGGCTGACATTCAAGAATTTGAAAAATCGAAAGGAAAACAGAGGGAGAATGAATGATGGAATACCTGAACGGAGGGAAAATATGCTCGGGAAAGAGACGCAGGGAACTCTGACAGTGATTGGGGTAGACCAGGCGCTCTTTCCTACTCGGTATATGCCGTGGATGGGAACCTGCGACCTTTTACTAGAGTGAAATACGGAGGGAATGTTATCTCTGGACTGGGTAATTCGAGATAAAAAGACGAATGGATAAAACGAATGAAGGCAAGTGTCCTAAGGACACTGACAGTGAGGCACACGGCGCATAAGGATTGGTTATGTCAGAGTGCAGGTGGGCTTCTCGTGCCGGGTTTAAGGCTGGTACGGGTCTCGGTACCAGTTGAGCTAATGGACTTTACCTTACCTTTTTACCGTATGCGCTGTATAATTCCTAAAACATATGAGCTCTTATACCGATTAAATACAATAACCTGCCCGCCGTGAGGGTCCACCTTTCGTTCCGCCACATCACGACACCACGCGGCATGCTCCTACTACCTCCTTCTAACATTGAGTCCCCACCATGCTACGTGTCACAATTCCGTGGGGGTATGGATCTCTTCCTTCCCCCGCTGCTCGACCCCCTCGGAATTTCCCACATGCGTCTTCACGTGGCTGCAATTTCTTCTAGTACATTGGTCTTGCATTTAGTGCTGCGTTCCATTTCCTTTTATATCTCCTGTTTGCTTTATGGCTTTACACTTCATCTTGTTTGTGTTAATTCCCCATCGGCTTTAATGCACGTGGCCTTGATTACCTTATCTCCTTTCGACCCACTTTTGAAATATTTCGCCCTTTGATATAAAATTTAATACATGGCTTGTCAACCTTTAATACACCCATGTATAATGTTAAATATTGAACAACACTAAGTATGTCATACTTATGGTCAGTAGAGCTCACCTTTATTCGAATCAACCTTCCTTTATTATTAGTTAATTTCCCCAACCTTGTTGCTTTTGTGAGACACGTGGTTTCAATTTGTAATCTATTATGTAATTCTGTCTGGGCTATGGCTAAAGTATCCTCGTCTACCTCCTCTTTCAAACTGAATATTATAAGGTTCAAGGCCCTTTTGTTATGCTCATGGTCCAATTCAATCAATTTTTTCATTTCATCTTTAATTGGTTTGATATCTAATTTACCTGTCACACTATTTAGGGTGAGACAGTTGTTAACTTTTTCTTCTAGTTCTTTAATCATGTCCTTCATTTTAAGACTCTCTATAGTATCAGCATCTCCTTGCTAGGATGTTTGGTTCATATCTTGCTTTTGTTTTTCTATGACCTGCAACCTAGTCTCCATTGCCTCCATTTTATTCTCTAATAGTTCTATTTTATTTTCTATTTGTTTTTGGATCTTGTCTTCAAGAGATGTGAATTTGTTTTCGAGCATGGCTTCTAACTCAGTTTGTAGCTTGACTTCTCTTTCTTCTCTACGTTTTTCTAAAGACTCTATATACTCATAAAGGCTCTGTAGAGTAACTGTGCTAGGTCTACCTTTGGTAGTATTTGGTAGTTGTGGTGAATTTTTCATACTTGAGAATATATGAGCAGATATGTATTAGAAAAAGATAAGGAATGTGTGCACCTGATATCAGCAAACCATGCAGCAGACCGCAAGTGCCCAGGATTGAACCTCAGCCCGTAGACCGGATCGGAGAAATCCACTATAGAGATGTGTTTATGCCACATATTTAGGTTGTCACTACAGAAACCACCGAAGAGACCCACCGCAGAACCAATACCAGACTTAAAATCTTCGTAGACTTGTGTATACCACTGGACCCTCTTCAGAATCGGTTTCAGAATCTACCTCTCCTCGATGCACTGAAGTCAGAAGAGTTCAGAACATTGCAGAAATCGTGGCAATTTGAAATAAATTCACCAACAGAAAAATTCTTCAAGTAGACGGCTGGTTTAACCAAACATCTTTCAGTTGTTGCAGTTCCGTAACAACGAGCTTGAAATCTGCGCGCAACATATCAAACCTTCATTTTCGATGCGAGATTCTAATTGGCTGCTAATTATTCGGTGCTAATTTGCATGATGTTGAGCTTAAACGGACTTTAGCTCAGGATTTTGATTTTGCTACCTAGAAAAAATCACAGCTTTAGATACGCAGTTGTTGTCGATGCATAGGTTCGCAGTTCAAATCTTCTAACCATCTCAGAGCAAGAAATTACCCGTACACTAGATAAAATAGAGCGAGAAATTAGATATGCAGTTGTTGCCGATGCACAGGTTTGTAGTTTAAATCTTCTAATCGTCTCAGAGCCACGATAAAATTACTCGTTCCTCCCATAGGTTAAAACTATTAATTATACTGCTCCCACTATAAATAACCCCCACTAATGTGAAAGTTACATTTATACGCATTTCATTTGTTAAAACATTAACCCACCTATCAAAATATCATTCCAAACTATGTATTAAAACTTATGTTTAAATACATAGTCCATACCCCGCCGTATAGAAAACTCGGGCCCCACGCCATTTTATCCCGCAGCTTTATCACATAATCTTGACAGTTCACTCCCCATCTCCCAGATCCAACAATGGATATCCCATATCATAAACTTCATTGTGCAATCAATAAACAAACCCAAATCTTGTGATAAACACAATTTTCGGGTTTTATCTCACCTCCACGCATCCTAATTATATTGGATCACATTAATTGATCCAATCCTGCTTACCACTTTTTAACTGTACAAAAACCGCTTGGCGGTTATTCCCTCCCCCCGTGCCAAAATCGCTCATTTGTTTGAATTGACTTGGCATTTAATGCATTCACTATTCACTGAAAATTGCTTATAAACTACCCAAAAGCCTTGTTTATCCTTCTATTACCATTTTTTCACACAGAAAGAGCACTCCAGACTAAAATATCGTTGTCGCCTCTGTTTTTAGCCAAAAAACAAACATAATTCACCAAATTCGACTGCTACAAACACTGCAGAAGCCATCAAAGTGCCTATAATGATCATAAAAAGTTCTAAAAACTTTCCAACCCCAGAAACCCTTCTACACAACGAAATTCCAAATTTCCCAGTTATTCTTCAGAGGAAAAAGACTCATGCATCAAATTTAAAAGAGTTTTACAGTTAAATTGAATCATTTAGGAGCCTATATACCCAAAATAAATCCCTATTGCCTCATAAATCCTTTGATTCTATAAACCTTGAGCATTTTTCATAAATTCTGAAGCCTTAATCTGTTTCAAAACAAACTTTGATTAAATTTGACAATCTACGGACCTGAGAAAGCCTATGAGACCTTCAAACCCTGTTCTACAATACTTAAACATCCTTTTTTCATAAAATTGATGTCCTAAGATTGCTTTTTTTAATCACAGAAAGTCCATTTTAAACCCTAGATATCATTTGTTGAGGCTATAAGGTCATGAAGTTGCTCTTTTTGACACATAAGTTACTGTTTGATTTAAATTGATCAGAACTACCCCTTTGCAGACAAAAGATAGAACCCCTTTCATATCTAAAATCCTTCTGCAAACTGTTTAAACTTACAAAAGTGTTTTACACGCCTAAATCAGTGTTTTAAAGGTCAAAAGTATTGAAATTGATAAATCAAACAAATCTATGGCTTCCAAAAGCACTCTTGTGATCAACCCTCTACAACTGCCTGTTGTATATGTATAACATATTCCCCTGGCAGATGTAGACTTAAAAATTATTGATACTATTACAAAGTTCAACCTTCTTGAGCTCCATTGTTGGAGCCAAGAAAAATCCCTAGACCAAGCTAATGAAGTGTTTATCTAGGAATCAAACTTACCTAAATATGTTGTTCCTCACACTCATCAATGCCTAGAAGTAATCAGACTCTACCAATCATGTTATTCTCTAGATCAAAGCGTCATTGTGAACCCTGAAGAGGAAGTTTTGTTTACCATTACAGCTAAGTTTATTAACCAGATGTTTAAGTTACAGCCTGGGCCAAATGAAGTTCCTTTATCAATTGAAGCCCTCACTAAGTTCTACTTGGAGTTGGATTTTCCCAAGAGATTTCAGATTTTTCAAACCTTCATGCCATTCTATGTGGAAATCCCCAAGCTGAATCCTCATATACCTCTGCTAAATTCTCAGAAAGAACCAGACATATTATTTCCATGTTATCTTTTATCCTTGGATATTTCACATATGAACATGTTTATGTAGCATTTCTTGGTTTCTTGTCCATTTTTGTACCTAGTCAGCCTCCTGCTGTCATCTTTAACTTTGCCCAATATATTACTGACACTATCCATGAGAAATTATTCAAACTTCCTACTGAAGGTGTTTTTAGGTATTCTTCATTCCTTTTCCACATGTTCCTTTATTTTCATTCCGAAAAGCTTCCTATAACTCTTCAAAAGCTTGACATCGAAGGAAATCCACAGTCTGTCATATTTTGGACTTCCTTGATATGGAAGGATTCATTTGAGTTTACCTATTAAGAGTTCACAGATTCTTTCATACATCCCTTGGTCAATTTGCTAAACAATAGTGTGCAGCCCAGAATTAGCAATGAAATCAAGAAGATTTTACAATTGTCTGAGCACAGTAGGACAGGTGATTGGTACTTGTACCAAAAGCACACTAAAATCAGAGTTTATTGGTCAAGCCTTTTCCTTACAAATTGAAAAAATACCTCCCTATGAGGTTATTTGCTCTGGAGTATATAAGGCAGATTTTAAATTCAGATGCTTTCAATTTCTTAATTGCAAAGAAGAAAACTTAGTTTAAGTTGAAGAAGCAGGTTGGTCCATTCATCTGTAATAATAGAGAATCAGGTCCAGAGGCAAAAAAATAGTTGCAGGAGTTCAAATTCAGTCCTGGTTTTATTTGGTATTATGATCCCCTTGGTGTAATCAGCAAAATGAGAATTAAATGTAAATTAACTCCATACATACATGACAAGAAGCCTGGCATTGAGAAATTCTCAAACCAATCTGAATGGTTAGAGAATACATTGGTAGAGGCTGAAAAGCGAAGTGATACTAGTCAAACTTTTCTAACTCCAGCCCAGGAAGAAAAAAGTGTAAAAATAAATAGGGAGGAAGGGTCTTATACAACTGAGACTACTACAAAAACAAAATTCAAACTAAGATACAACAAAAAGCCAAAGGTAAACCCTACAAGTAAAGAAAAGGAGACAGTAGAGTTCATTGACACAAAGATTCCAGAGAAGGATATTGTACCTCCTACAATAATTGAAGAAGGACAACAACCAACCACTTCTAATATATAATTAATTCAGAACAGCATAGTATAGAAGTGTCTTCATCAAATAAAGCAGAAGAAAGGGACATGGACATCAAGGAAATATACAAGGAAATTAAGGCTGAAAATGAAGAAATCAAAAATGAAATATATTCTCAGTACCTAAAGCAGACTCCTAGCATTCAAAACAGGCTACTTTCAGCCTTTGACTACAAGAAAAAAAAGATGTTGATGACAGTGCTACAACCCACAGTTCCAACTCCTAAATCATCCTCTGATTATAAAAAGGTTGATTTTGAAGTTCTAGTCTAGGATATTCATCCTCTAGATCAAATTGAATTTCATAAACATGCAGGAGAGATGCTTTATTCCACAATGACTACTAAGGCCATGAGTGCAAAAAAGCTTCAAAATACTTTGGTGAATGTAAGAGATCGGCTCAAACTGGAGAAGGCATCTTCATATGCAAAGGGTATCAAAATCAAATCCTTAGAAGAGCTAGTGATTGAAGTAGGATATGATCCTCAGAATATAAAAGCTGCAGAGGAATTGATAAAAAAGAAGAATTTTGATATTTTTGCATTCAAGAAACAATTGAAGTTGCCTCCTACAGAGAATCCTCAGGCCAAGGAGGTTTTACATGATTCTAATAAAAAAGATGAGATGATGAGTCTCATTTTACAACAAACAACCCAGATTAAAGAAATGGAAATTGAAATGGACAAATTGGTCCAAGAGAAAGAAGTCAACAAAGCACAGGAAGTTCATACCATTGTGATTCTTGTAGTTACAACAATTGTACCATGTACTTTGGCAGAAACATTGGCTCCTAATGTTCCATTGGACACGCTAGTTCCAGTCACTTCATCTACAACTTCAGCCACTGAGTCTTAAACAACAACAACACACCAATCTGATGAAGCAAGAAAATTAGTAAAGGCAATGCAAGAAATGTCTATCCAAACAAATGAGATCAACAGGTTAAAAGAAAAAATCAAAAATCTTGAAGATGCTAAAAAACTTGCACAAATAAATGCTTAGGATGAAGAACAAAAGGCCAATAGATTGAATGAACAACTAAAGAAGTTGGAAAAGGAATTAACTTTGAAATAACATATGGCACATGTTAAGCAGCAATTATGGTCCAATATCATTGAAGCAGTCAATGATACTTGGCCATCCATACAGGTCATCTATGAGCAGAAAGACCTAGTGAAAGTAGCAATAGAAGCAATACAGAAGACAAAAGAAGAGCTAGGTAAAAAGCCTGAAGAAGCTCTAGAAATCATCAAATTTCTCAATTCCAAAAATAAACAAGATCTGGAGGTAATTTGAATAATTGATAGAACAAAGACCATCCTAGAAGTTAGGAAGGTAATATCTAAGAAAAACTTGATGACACAATTAGAGGAAAAGTGCTAAAACATGGAAATTGCAATTATAGGGTTTATGATCAAATTTTATGTTCTAAGGCAAAAAGGCCTTCCCAATCCTCTGGTGATTAATGACAGATTAATGAAGTAGGAGGATTATGACAAAAAGATAAGAGAGTTTGCCAAAGAGTAGGTGAACAAATTAGCTTTGCAGGGAATCCCAACAGGGAAGGTGCTATATAAGAATTTTGAAAATTTGTTTTACTTACAACATGTAGTAAAACACTTATTTGTGAACAAACCAACATTTTCAAAATATATTGAAGCTGATGAAAACTTCAGAAGGCTAATGAAGATAAAATTGCCATAAGCTTTGTTCTGGGAGAAGTTGACTGGTCTACTATAAAGATCAGATTACAGTAAACACAGAGCATTGAAAGTGAAAAATAGAATTTGTTGTTTTTACACCAACATTGACAATTTTCTGCAGTAAAAGAGTATCAGGATGAAAGTGTATTAGATGAAAGGTTAAAGACAAATATCAGAGCAAAAATGAATTTTCCAGCATAAATGCCACCTCATTGTCCAACTACAACATTCGTTGAACAAACAAAGAGAGAAAACATTGATGAAATCAAGACATCAAACTATTTTATTTCAATAAAAAGGATAGGTAGCATTAGTTAGGGAGATTTCACTATCTTCTTGCATGAAGATATTTCTTTTCCATAAAAAATTTCCTAAGTTTAGTCTAGGACATTTTGTATAATTTTTTGTATAAATACTCCTCAATAGGAAGTATTGAGGGTGGATGAATTGTTGAACATTTGTGTAGTTTTACTATTCTGAACCTAAGTGTTTTTGTATCAATTTCAAGTCAGTAGACTAGATCACAGGAAATAAAGTCTCATATTACATGATTCATGTGTTGGGCTACTGCAGTGAAGTATTTCACCTGTTATCTTGTCAATTTTCTTATGTTTTCCATTTATTCATGAATTTGTTCTAAATCTAAATGATAAATCAGGAATTGTTATTTCAGAATTTGTTAAAAGCACTCTGTCTTGACTGATTGTCATTTATATGTTTTTAACTAATATCCAGATTAGGGAACCCTTAATTGCTTCTTGATTTCGATTGACCTCTGCCTTTTCACTCCTAATCTGGATTTAAGAACCCTTAATTTCTCTTTTATCCCGATCAAAACCATTTCACCATCAGCCTTGAAGATCTGAAATGACTCAACTATCTTGCCCTGTAAACATTTCCCTTTAGACCTTGATCCTAATCTAGCAGCTTGACACATTGACTCCATTTTTCCAATGGGATATAGATCTATAGCTATCCATCTAAGTAAGTGATTTCACCACTAAATCAAATCAAAACCTCAAAACCAATTTTCCCTATATAACTAGTCTAAAATTAAAAACAAAACAACAAAGATAAATCTTACAGAGAGAGCCCTCTCTGAGCATTAGGAAGGCTAGATCCTAAGGATTAAAAGTAGGTTTATGGTTACCTCTAATATTCTTAAAACTAAAATAAAAAATCTCACAACTTTTGAGAATTATTGAAGTGATAACATAATATATAAATAGTTCAATTTTTTCTCTAAACCATACATAATATATAAATAGTTACATAGAAATATTTTATTAACATGGTCATATAAATATTTTATTTATGAACCACATTGTCCACATTGAAATTTTATTTTTCATTATTAATATATTTTTAAATATGGATATGGACGACGAGAACAAAAGGTTTTTCTCAAGGTTTTTTTCTTTGCTTTCGATTCATGGTTTTCTATTGGCTTATTTGTTTTTCGTTTCCATCTCCTCACAACTTTTTCTCCCTTTAGCTTATTGAAACTTTTGGATGTTTTCTTGATCATATGACCTGTTGTGTGGCCTACCATATAGCGGTATATTAGCATGGGAAAGGAACAACGAGAATTTTTAGGAAGCTTGATACACTCTCCTATTTTTCATTCTCAAACCAAGTATGATGTGTTAATCACTGGAAGCTCTTCCCATATCTTTTCAGATGCTCTGAATTGTATTCCTACACCATAGCTAAATCCTTCCATTAATATGCAATAAATTTCATGTTCAAATGCACAAAATCTGCAGTCAATTGAGCATTGGTATTTAATGGGGATGGATTGACTTAATATTTTCCCCTATTCCCTCTATTCACACTTGGGTGGCATTGACTCATCCTTTGTTGCTACTCCCTTTATTCACCCACAATTACAACTATGGCTCGACTGGCCACTTGACCCAATCAAGACTATGGGTTGGGGAAACTCCCTATAGTGTTTTCAAGCATTTCTCAAACTGTGGAAAATATGAGCACTAACAAGAGTTTGGTAGTCGCGTCAACTAGCGGGTCCAATAGACGAGAAAAATTCCCATTACTTCCACAACCCACCAGTGAAGTGTTGAGGTTGTGGCGAGCACTCGGCAAGGGAGAAAAAAGAAGTCTTGTCGAGTGACAGATCGATAAGCGAGCTGTTCTCCATTAAGTGTCATTTTTTTATCAAGATCAGGAATGTCGAAAAAACTCCCACTATAGGAGCTACCTATAGGATCATGAATCGATAGCCGATAGCCACTGAGTCACATGCAAGTAGGAAAAATGCCCAAATGTGTGCTTGGAGAGGATAACGATGGAACTTGATCACTTAAAAGGGTTAGATTGACTAGGAGGAGGCTGAATAGGATTCAATGGAGCCAAAATTTCTAAATTTATTCAAATTTTCTTCTCTCGAAATGAGCATGAAGAACATTCTTTACAACATTTTTATTTCAACCTCACCATGAAGAACATGCTTAAAAATAAATATACAAACAGAAATTTACATTGTGAAAATGGACCATAGTTACAAAATTCAACATTCCCTCTTAACTAGGAAGGTATTTATAATGACTTATAACGTTGTTCTCAAGTTTAAAGATTCTATAAGGAAGGATCAATGTTAACATAAGAATAATCATTAATATCATATTCCCCAGCATCATAATCATCTAGGTCAACCCTCTTGGCCTATAACAATTGTGCCATCCACTCAATACCTATGGTACAACATCAATATCAATTATTCACCATGATTTGGGTGTTGCCTCAACCTCATGGTATCTAGACTACTTCTCATTCACCATCACATGAGTACTGCACATAGTCCAGTTGCATTATAGAAATTTTGAGGTCTAAAATGGGCCTCAAAACAAAAATGTACAACCAAAATCAACTTTATAAGAACCAATGGAATTCAAGATGATGATGTCAACCATGGGGGATGATTCACCATTTTTGGAGTAAAAAAGCAAAAATTTTAAAAAAAATTAAAAATGAAAAATCTACTTTTTCAACTTATCTCCCTATGGTTTTGCCCAAATTTCAAGTGGGAGCACTCGTCGTTGGATGCATAATTTAATTCCTCATGAAATGGGTACCCATTTTGCATACTCTCGATAGACCTTGCTACATGAAAAATGTGATTGCAATCATGTATTTCATGTATTTCTCATTTTTCATGTTGCAGGGGCCATCAAAAGTATCCAACATGGGAACTCTTTGGATGAGAAATTAAATTATGCATCCAATGAGTTCTCCCAGTCGAAATTTAGGCAAAACCATATGGAAATAAGTTGAAAATATGAGTTGAAAAACAAGTTTTTTTTTCTTTTTTCCCTCTAAAATGTGATGATGTAATCTAATCTTGTTTTATTATTTCCACTATTATTTTATAATATTCCTTAGAAGGCCCATTTTAGACCTCCAAATTTCTTTTGATGATGTGTGTTGTTGTGTTGACAAAGTGTTTCAAGTGTGTGATCATTGTCAAGTCATATCATTGTTCACATCAATCTTCTCGGTCCCACACTTAGCCAATTTTCAGAAGTTCCCCAACAACCTAGCCTCATATGGCCTTCCTCAACTGCGCACTACACAGTTCCAACAATAAATATACATCATTTTCCCTTGAAGTTGCGCAATGTGCAGTCCCTTCCTGCCAGTATTGCGCACTTCGCAAATTCAGTGCTCAAGCCTGACCTTGCCTCCAATAATTAAGAAATGCATCTTCCCATCCCTGCCTCAACTGCGAACTGCGCAATATCTAGACTCAAACTCATCCCTTGAGCTCTATAACTGCACAATTGTGCAATCGCACGACCTCATCTACCTCTCAGAACTGCGCAACTTTCCCAAGCAGTGCAAAACACCACAACTGAGCTCACTGAGTCCAGAAACTGCACAGTTCATCTCCCCATTCCTGTCTAAACTACTAACTATGTGTTGGCTCCCTGTAATTTATGAGAGTGGCAAGAATAAATGCTGCAGGGCCCACATCAGAACCACTTTGGAATCCTAGGATCTAGCCTTCCTGGATTCAAAGAGGGATCTCTCTATTAGTGTCTTAGAATGATATATCTTTATGCTTAATTATGATATTAGGCTAGTTATGAAGCTCAAAGGAACTTGTTTGTTTGTTTGATTGGTTGGGATGGATATCAAAAAATGAAGAGGTCACTAGAAGGGTGAAGGTGAGAGCAGGTTGAAGAATGCTTCAGCTGATAGGATAGGTCAAGAGACAGTATCAATCCATTGGGCTATGGAGTCACAAAAGGATTTAATTGTACAACAATTCTTTAAGAGTTTCCATGGGGAAAGTCATCTATATCAAAGGATCTTTTAGATTGAGTTGTGTTTATGAAACATTAAGAGTGTTGTGAAAGAAGCAAAGCTAATAACCAATTAAGAATCTATTAACTCTACTAAAAAAGAAAAGCCTTTCAAAGTAATTGTTTGAAGCAAGAAAAAGGATAGGGCAAACCATAGACTTCTTTGGGAAAACTTTTACTAAAGCAAATGTATAAGACAACAATCCAGTAATCCTAAGACTACTTTTAGAAAGGAGAAAACATATAAGAAAACAAGGAAAATAGCCTAAGATCAGACAAGGACTTTGAATCTAGCCTGCTTTTAGCATACTCTCAAGAGGGATCTTTCAAAACAACTATTTAAGACATGACCAAAGGACAAGGCTAACCATAGACTTCCCTGGTTTAGACTCTACTTAGCATGCATTTGAAAGGATCATTCAAGAACAATATCTCAAGTTCTACTTAGGAAGACATGGGCATACCAACATTTCTTCACTGGTTATACTCTATTGAATCATTCCCAAAAACAACAAGCTAGGCAAAACAAGAGGGCAATCAAGAATCCTCAAATAAAACCTTACCATAAGAAAACATAAAGATAAAGCTTTCAGCCAGAAATAGGGTACCTTTGACAATAAATCCTACTCTAAATTTTCTGTTTTGTATCAGAGAAAATGGACAGTTTGTAAAACATAAGGAAAGACAAATACAATGAGAAACTACATCACCATTAACATAGACCAGGATCCCATGAATCAGCTTGTATTATTTGATGTTGAAACTAGTTACATACTTCAAGTCCAACAAGTCTTTACAGCTCAAAACTTCTCTTCTAAGCCTAGTGTTCTTCAACTACTCACAACACTTCAACAGCTTTAGCCACTATCTTACACTTCAATAATAATTCATCTAACAACCAACCAACCCTTTACAATGAGCTCCTCATCAAGTATTTATAGATGAATGAGGAGGTGGAGTGAAAGAAAGGGTTCTATTTGTTCATTTAAGATAGAGTAAATGCTTCTCGACCTTAGGGAATTTTCATAACCCAAGACAAAGGAATATCTGATGTTTAACTCTGTTAAATGAATATTTCATTAACTTTTGATCTACTTAGTCATTTTTGTTGACTTTTAGGCTTTTTAGGTAGGCTG
Organism: Pinus albicaulis; assembly: GCA_034641835.2. NCBI lineage: Eukaryota > Viridiplantae > Streptophyta > Pinopsida > Pinales > Pinaceae > Pinus > Pinus albicaulis. The sequence continues at coordinate 28,715 of JAXQQM020061172.1, forward strand.
GTAATAACTTCTGAGCTGTATTTTGCAAATATCTCTGACTGTGCAATCAATTTGTATGCTTTTGAGGCAAATTAGGCCTGTAGGTGGCATTTTTGGTTTCTATAGGAGTAATTGCTTCGCTGATGTGTCATTCGAAGCATTCCTTTGGGTGATCTGTCATGCTTTGTTGCTTTAAACATTGATTTTAGCCTTTGATTATGCTTTAAGGCTTGCTTTAATCATCTTTAGTCTTCATCACTGTGTCTTTATCCTTTAAATCTGTTGATTAAGCTTTGATCTTCGGGCTTTATGCTCAACCTTTATTCTTTAATCTCTGATCTTCACTGTTTGATGTATTGTACAGGTGGCTTGGCGCGCTGGAGGGTTTGACTAAATAACCAATTCCCATGACGCATCAATTAAACTTTGGAGATTGACCCCTTTTGTCCCCTTTCTGCATTAAAACTAGGCCTCTGAGGATCGTCACCCTCGGCCCTGCAACTGTATTTTTGTTGTGGGACGGCTTTTATAAATAACTGCCATGAAACCCGCAAATAAAACATCAAAACGTTATAAAAACCTACGTTATTTTGGGTAAAAATGCTAACAGAGGCGAGGAATGGTGTTATGGAGCGATGTAGAAGGGGATATAGGCATAGAGGAGGGTTTCATGGCAGAGCAGGGAGAGAACTAGGGTTCAAACTTAAATTTTGGCGCGGAAATGGTGAGGTGGTATTGTGGAAAACCATGGTGATATTCGCACTGGGTCAAGACGGTAAGTGGTAAAGGCCCAAACGAACGCAATATGGTCCGATGGATGACACGCATCCCTCACGAAACTGCCTGTTTTGCACGGAAGTTGCACGATAGAGGAGTTTGGGTGAAACACATGTGAAGATTAATGATGGCCATCGGATCTAGGGGATCTAGATCCACGGTGGAGGTTTAGCGTGACGGGGAGAAAATGTGCGACGGATGGATGGTGGGGTCCAGCGGGTGACGTCACCTATTTTGTTTGGTAGCGGGATTTTTTGAATAATGGGCTTCAGAGGTGAGGATTATCGGTGGTTGTTGGGTTGCCACGATCAACGGTCGTGATTCGACAAAGGAGGAAAAACGGGAGATGGTAGGATGGATAGAAAAACAAAGAAGGGGCTCTGACAGCTGTTAGATCCAGAAGATCAATGGTTGGATCTTACCCGGGATAAAATATAAGGGGGAATGGTGGATGGATGAGAGAAAAGGGGAGACGCCCCGATGGCCGTTAGATTTAAAAGATCAACGGTGGAAATTTAATCGGGGGGAAATTGTAATTGCGGAGAAAAATGTGTAAGGGAAGGGGTTTAAAAGGAAAGGGGAGGGAAGGCGGTCTTGTGGAATAAAAGGAGGACCTTGGGGTTGAAAAGGAAAAGGGCTAAGATATTAGCATCTGGTCATGAGATTTTGGTCATATGGTGAAAGAAGGTTAAGGTTCTAAGCCCGCAGGGGCTTAAAACTTAATGCAGAAAAGAGCGCTTTTTAGGCCAAAAAGTTGGTTTTTAACCTTATAAGAGGGTTCTGATAGGCTAGAAAGAGGGGTTTTAAACCAAATAAAGGGGAAATAAATGGTTTAAAGGGATTTTTATGTAAAATAAAGGGTAAATGAGGATTTTTAGAAGAGAAGGAGGTAAGGTTAGGATGAGTAAAAAATGAGTGAAATGGAAGGATTTACAAGGGAATTTTGTGAAAATGGAATGATGGAGAAGAGGCTTGATAGCAGTGTTTTCTTTGAGCATCAACAAGACTTATTTGAAGGATTTTTTTAGAGTGAATATATCAGTTAGATGGATCTTCTGGATAAGGAACACAACAAGGCTTCAATAACACAAGATTTTGCCTGAAAATTTGTTCCTTGAAGACTGAAAACTATTTTATCCATCATCTTATATGACAGAATTTTATTGATGGCTAATAGTGGCTCCACTTGGGGAGGGCAGCTCCTTGGAGGTGTCCAGAACCTCAGAGATAAATCTCTAGAAAGCAGACCAGTGCCTTGCTCCTTGACATTCTTTTTTGTTGTTTGATTATGCTACTTAAAAAGATGATCATTATGATATCAACAAAATGACTTCTCCCAAACATTCTACCTACACAGCCTACTTGTTCTAACATTTTTTCTTCAGTGGGTGCACTTGGAGTTGCAAACCCTTTGACATCAACATTTTTTTCTCTTGAAAAACAGTAAAAACTAATTTATTTCTACCCTTATATCTTCCATGAGTTCAGTTTAAACAATTGAACTCAACAATTCTCTACCTAAGCTACTATCTGCCAAGATTAAACTGTTTGACATATCTGCATTCTCTATATTCTAAACAGAACTTTAAAACGTAGTCAAATCGGGATTAAACTGTTTGATTTGCTATGGTGCCTATGGCTTTATGTACAAGCTGCACATAGACTTTATTTGTAAAAAATTAAAACAAAACTGTGAAGGCTTAAGATCTAAAAATTATGAACATCCTTATTTTCTTTCGTCAGCTCTGGTTTTGATCTTTTTAGAGCTATCCTTTTCTTTACTTTCTTGGTTCAAGTTTTGAGCTTGTTTGAACCATTTCTTTTCTATCCTAATCTATTCTACTGATAAGCCAAGATTATATAGTTTGGCAGATCTTCTTCACTATCCTATCAGTAGTAAATTCAAATTTATCCATCATGATTAGGCTGTATGATTGAATAACAATTCTTTTTAATAGTAGTGGCATTTGAGCTTGGAAACTTTCAGATTTTTCTTCTTTTTTGGTATGGAGTTGTACCTTCTTCTTTCTTTTTTTTTAAATTTGCCCTCTTTTCTTTTTCTTTGTTTTTGTATTTTTCCTTTCTTTCAAAACAAAATGTTATTTACAATGAATCAAAGCTTTGATCATAAAAATTAACAAAATTAATGTTTGACCATCCTGCCATTGACAGGACCTCCAAAAAGTTCAACTCCATCCAATTCTTGTAGAAAAAATGCATTGTTTCCTATAGCAGACTGAATGAGATAAGGGCCTTGCCATAAATTTTCAAACTTTCCATGTTTGCCCTTATCTTCTCTTTAGGAATTCCATTTCAAAACTTTGTCACCAATGTTGAAATCACCTGCCTTTGTTCTTTTATCAAACAACTTCTTGATGTTTTCTTGTAAATGTTGTGCTCTATTGTAGACCTCCTCTCTGGTTTGTTGTAAATGTATGGTCTGATTTATCCTTCTTGTCATATCATTATCTTCAGACTGCACTTCCTGGATCAACTTCATGACTGGAACTCCTAGATTGGTTGGAAATATTGCATCTACTCCATAAACTAGCTGATAGGGAGACATTCCAATTGACTTTTTGACTGTCAATATGTCTGCCCATAAAGCATGTACTAGCTAACTGTGCCATGATTTCTTGTTTTCTTCCAGCAAATTTTTTATTATGTTTACCAAACTCTTGTTTGAGGACTCTGCCAACCCATTACCTTGAGGGTAATAAGCTGTAGAATGACCCAATGTTATCTAATATTTGTGACAGAAATCTACCATCTTTTTGGATCCAAAGGCAGCAGCATTGTCTGCGATAATATTCCTAGGACAACCAAATCTAGACAGGATATGATTTTCAAGGAATGAAATAATTACTGAGTCTGTGGCATTCCTAGAAGGGATGGCTTCTATCCATTTGGTAAAGTAGTTTTTTGCTGTGAGGATCCATTTATGTTGGGCAGATGAAGAAGGATGGATTTCCCCAATGAAGTCTAGACCCCACTGCTGAAAAGGAGCTTCAACAGTGATTGGTTGCAGAGGTAAGGGTTGCAGCTTTTTTTTTCCTTCAAATATTTGGCATTTATGACAGGAAATTATCATTTTGTGGACATCTTGAAAGAGGGTGGGCCAGTAATAACCAACTCTAAGGATTTTGTTAGCAGTAGTCTTCCAATAGAGGTGGCTTCCACACTCTCCTTCATGAAACTCATGCTTGATCTTATCTGCATCATTCTCAGGCAAACATTTAAGCAATAATCCACTAGCATTTTTCTAATATAAACATTTATCTAAAATGCAGTAATTTACATCTTTTAACTTTAAAAACCTTGCCTTTGTTTTAGACAAACCAAGAGGGACATTTAGATTGAGCAACACATACAAAATATCAGCATACCAAGATGAATTCAGAAAATGATCTTCAATAAGTGGACTTGCCAACTCCTCTTATTCATATAATGCATTAAACATGTTAATATCAAGAGCTTGAAAGTTGGATTCAGCCATAAGTCTTGCTAGTCCTTGACCTTTGATGAGCTTAGTGGGCTTGATTTCTAAATCATACTCTAAAATTACAGCAATCCACTTTCCTTTTTTTCCATCTGGATCTTGTGTCAAGATGTCTTTTACTACTGAATGAGGCACAAATGCTATGATGTGTGAATGTAAAATGTAAACTCTGAAGTCTTTTAAGGCTTTGACCAAGGAAAAGGCTTGTTTTTCCATTATATTGTATTTCAAAGGTGCATCTCTTAATGCCTTGCTGAAAAATGCAATTGGTTGCTCTTGTCCCTTAGTGTTTTTCTGTAATAGGACAGCAGCCACTGTGTGTTCTGATGCAAATGAAAATATGAAGAAATATTTTGTAAAATCAAGACTGATAAGAACTGGTGTTTTGGTAAGTGCTTATTTTACTAGCTCAAATGATTTCTTTTCTTCTAAGGTCCATTTAACTCCTTCCTCTCTCTTAAGCATATTGGTCATATTTCTAAGGAATTCAGCTAGGTTGGGTATGAACCTTCTCAAGAAATTAATCTTCCCAATGAAAGATTGAAGTTCCTTGATGTTTCTAGGATGATTGATTTGCAATATACCATCGATCCTCTTTGGGTCTATCTTTATTCCCTCTTCAGATATGATATGTTCAAGAAGTTTACCTTCTTGGAGACTAAACAATGTTTTCTTTGGACTCAAGGATAACCCATACTTTCTGCATTTCTCAAAGACTTTTCTCAAGTGTATTAGGTGCTCTTCATTTGTTTTAGAATATATTGTTATATCATCAAGGTAAATCACAATGAAGTAACTTATTTCTTCCAAGAAAGCAATATCCATGGCTCTCTAGAATGTGGCACCAACATTCATTAAACCAAAAGGCATTTTCACATACATGAAAGTACCCCAGGGAGTGATAAAGGTTGTTTTAAGTTGATCATCAGGGTGCACTAAAACTTGATTGTATCCTGAAAAGCCATCTAGCAAAGAAATTATTCTAGAACCAACTACCCTTTGTAAGATGTGATCCATTTTGGGTAGGGGATAGTTGTCCTTTAAGGAGGCTTTATTTAGATTTCTGAAGTTAAAGCAAAGCCTTATCTCTCATGTTTTCTTCCTTACTGATAATGGATTAGACACCCACTATGAGTATCTAACAGGGACTATAATTCCAACATCATACATTTTTCTAATTTCTTTCTCAACCAAAGGTAATTGAACAGGGTTTATTCTGTGCAATTTTTGCCTATATGGTTTATGATTTTCTTTGAGGGGTATCTTATGCTGAATTATCTCTGTATCGTATGATTTCAAGTCTTTATAACTCCATGCAAATACATCAGAAAATTATCTAAATAGCTCAATGTATTTCAGTTTAATGTGAGCTGGCAGTGTCTTGGATAATTTGATCATTTTGGGATTCTCCTCACTGCCTATGTTGCATTCTTCTACTTCAACTTTAATAGGTTCTATTTTTGGCTTTTTGGCAACATCATTAAAGTCAAAAATTATTCTAGAGGGACCAGTCCTTTTGGCAAGCTTTGATTTTTAGATTGCAATACTTCTAAATCTTCTTTTACTAAATCTGTGTAGTCTTTTGTTTTATGTTTAGTTTCTTTCGTTAACAGATTTATTTCAGAAATCTCAAGAGAGTCTTCTTCTCTAGAAAGTAAATTTTCCTCATCAGGACAGTCTTTTTCATACTCTGAATCTGAGTTTGGAATTTCAAATTCATTTCTGGACTGTAGGAAGTCTTCTATTTGTTTATCTCCTTCAAACACTTGCCAATATTTTTCATTATCTGGGACAATTGGTCTATATTTTACTTGAATGTGGTATTGTTTGCTTTCATAATGTCTTAGACAAGTACTAGCAGTAAAGACTAATCCACTGGCAAGGATTTTTTGGTTTCTAGGGACAAAGGTGAGTTGGAATTCAGCAAATGATTTTAACAGGTCCATGGCATCATCTCTATAGGCTCTAAGTCTGGGATGTTTAGCAATGTATTCCCCATTTACTTGCCTAATTATCAATTCTGAATCCCCATGAACTGTTATCCTCTTGGCTCCTATTTTTTTCAATAAATGCAGGCCTAAAAGGAGAGTTTCAATTCTACTATGTTATTGGTGCAATGAAAATTTAATCTATAAGAATTTCCTTCTGCATGATTGTTCTATGTGTTATGCACCGATATGCCTGCTCCTGCACCAGTTTTGGTACAAGACCCATAAAAAATCATACTCCAAAGATGAATGTCTTCAGATTTATCATTAATTTCCTCTCTGTTTTGTTTAGCTTGAGTGTCAGTATGTTGATTTTGATGGCCCGTACTATGTTTATCTCTGATTTTTTCCTCAAGATTTTCAATGTGTTGAGGTTTTGTTCTTTGATTATCATGATCTACACTATGTTGATGACTGTTTTGGGCCTCGAAACCTTTAATATGTTTGTTGTGATTTTCTGATTTAGCAAACGGTTTTGGTGATTTTTCTTTTCTCTCCTCTTCTTCTATGGTTGCCACTATGTTGGTGGATGTTGCATTTTCTAATCCTTGCTCATTAGGAATCTCATCGTTATAAAGAATGAATGAGTCATGGTCAGTATATATAAAATATAGAGGAGAGTTTTCTGGTCTTTCTTGGCTACTCACCATGTATTTCATGTGTGTTTCCCTATAGAGTCTTATAGGTTGACTGAAGACAGGGATGGTGGCATAAGTCATATCCATTTGCATTGTGCCTTGTAACTTAGCTCCCCAAGATATTGAAAGAAGCATGCCATATTTTTGGGGTATATCAGCCACTAAAATGTCCATCGCTAAGCTTTTGGCTGGGATTTGGGCTAAGTTGACACAAATATCCTTAATGAGGCCAAGGCATTTAACTTTGCTAGAAACAAAGGAGTATAAATCTTTATAAGGTCTAGTTACCTCAAGGCCTAATCTTTCCATTATTACTTTGGGCATGAGATTATGTGGCGCTCTTGATTCAAGCATGGCATTGTGCAAAATGCTATCATGATTATTTAGGCTGACATAGAGTGAAGGAACCGCTCCTTCTTGAAATTTTCCTTTAATTTTTGGACCAAACAGAAGCTCAAGTTTGTCATCATTTAAGTTAACAAAGTCATTATGATCTCCTATGTTCAAAGCTTTTAACAATTGGGTTCTATATACATCTTGAGTGACTAACTCAGTGAGAGGGATTGAGATTTTTATCTTGGCAATTTCAATCTCTATGTTGAAAGGAGCTTGAGTTTTGGAAATGTTTATTTCAGCCTTTTTAGTCATTGTTTTATCAACAGAATCAGCTAGCTGATTTTTGTTATATACAGCAGTTAAAATGGTTTTTTCAGGAGCATTAGCTGAAGTGCTAGTGCTGATAGGGTCACCACTATGTTTGCTAGGATTTTTGGTGTCCCTTTCTTTGTTTTTATCAGAACTTTCAGCCACTGTTTTATGGTTTTCTGCTATCTTTTTGGAAGTATTTGCAGGGCTGTTTTTGGCAGAATTTTCAGAGGCTTTGTTTTTGGGAGTTTCTTGGTTCTTTTTCTTTCTCAATTCATATTGTTTGTGCACTTCCATTATGGCATTTTCAAAGCCTATTTTGTAATCTTCAGTTTCTAGGCCTTCTTCCTCATAAGGTATGTATGTGACTTGTTCTTCTTCAATGAGGAAAGCAGTATCCTCATTGTTTACTCCCAACATGTTCATGTGGTTTTCCTCTGTTTCTTCTATTATTCTCCCATCCTCATCAACATAATTTTCTTAGAAAGGAGGTCTGATCTGTTGATCAGAGTCCCTTTGTCTATTTTGAGGTTGGTTTCTCCTAAAGTTCTGATTTTGGTTTTGGGACTGATTTCTGCTTTGAGAGGCTGTTTGGTTTTCTCTAGAATATGCTCTCTCATTTACATTCATCCTTTCCATCATCTTTTCCATAGTTTTGACAAAGTTATCAAGTTTTGAATCAGATGTGGAAGGTACAACTTCATCCCTATATGATACCCTCTTCTCAGTCTTCATTCTAGCTCTTTTGGCAATTAGATTTTCCTCAACACTTACTCCCCCTCTCTGCATGTCTTCTAATGTGAGGGGTTCCTGGCCATTTCAAGATCAAATCCATCAGGGAATTCCATGAGAGCTAGGCCTTGTGGAGGTTTCATATGGATAGGTAGGGCATTATACACACTATTGAATCTAGTGCAGTACTCTTGAACACCTTTTCCAACATTCCTTTTGATGTTCTCATATTCTGATAGAATCTAAAGAGGGTTCTTTTTGACATCCAATTTGTTTAAAAATAATTGATGGAAAGCTTGGAGGTCATTAATACTATTAGGGGTTAATTTTTTAAACCATTTTCTTGATTCCCCCCCTAAAATTTGAGCAAACATCCTAAGTTTCACTGTTTCATCATCTATTTCTTGTCTATTAAAGTAGTCATCCATTTTTTCCACATGTAGTTGAGCAGTAGTAGATCTACTAGCATCATATAAAGGAATTTTGGACTGATAATCTTGTGGTAGATTGACTAAAGGTAAAGGAAGGACTAGAGGATCATACCATGTTCCCATGATATGGAGTTGTGGAAACAATGGGGGGTTTACAAGTGGAGGATGTGGGATAGGAGGTGGATGATGAAGTGGAGTGATTTGAACGGTGGATGCATGAGCAGGGGTAACATAAGTATTTGGACCAGAAAAGGACTGTTGAGAAAATTAGGATGAGAGAAACCAAAATTATGAATGAAATGCAGATCAGGTGGAGTGGTTTCTCTACTACTATTATGTGGTAAATCTTCAGGCTCAAAGTCTATCTGATCTATACCACTAAGTGACTTAGTTCTAGATGGATTTCTTATGAAAGGTAAGTCAACTTGTGTATCCTGCAGAGCTGTAATATTTTCAGGGACAGAGTTTGCTCTGTGGATTGTTTTGACAATAGTTGAAGTTTTGGATGTAGGAGACTTCCTAAGGATACTTTCTAGATTGTCAACTATTTCAGAAGGATTTGGGTCAGGATGGGCTCTAGTATGAATTTTTTTAGAAGCCACTATGTTTATGTTTTAGACCCAATAATGAGAATAGTTTAGCCAAGTATGACAGTATTTTAAAAGGAAAAATAATATGATGTAAGAAAACTTAATCCTCAAAGTGTTCTTAACTGAGTTTGTATGATGTTATGATAAATGGGTTTCCCAGTGGAGTTTTTTGGAAAACCAAGGGAAATCAGCAAGCCTACTAAAAACCAGTGGAGTCACCAGGTCAAGAATTTTTACTTGTTATTAAGGTCTGGTTGTTGTCCACCATCAACAATAAAAAACTACCCTTAGCAGACACTTGATTCATGTTTAGGAATGGGATTTTCTGAGTTGTGAAGTTGTCTATTACTCAGATGTCTCCCCAGTACGGTCGCCACTATGTTGGTTCCCTGTAATTTATGAGACTGGCAAGAATAAATGTTGCAGGGGCCACATCAGAACCACTTTGGAATCCTAGGATCTAGCCTTCCTGGATTCAGAGAGGGATCCCTCTATTAGTGCCTTAGAATGATATATCTTTATTCTTAATTATGATATTAGGCTAGTTATGAAGCTCAACAGAACTTGTTTGTTTATTTGATTGGTTGGGATGGATATTAGAAAATGAAGAGGTCACTAGAAGGGTGAAGGTGAGAGCAGGTTGAAGAATGCTTCAACTGGTAGGATAGGTCAAGAGACAGTATCAATCCATTGGGCTATGGAGTCACAAAAGGATTTAATTGTACAACAATTCTTTAAGAGTTTCCATGGGGCAAGTCATCTATATCAAAGGATCTTTTAGATTGAGTTGTGTTTATGAAACATTAAGAGTGTTGTGAAAGAAGAAAAGTTAATAACCAATTAAGAATCTATTAACTCTACTAAACAAGAAAAGCCTTTCGAAGTAACTGTTTGAAGCAAGCCAAAGGATAGGGCAAACAATATACTTCTTTGGGAAAACTTTTACTAAAGCAAACTTATAAGACAACAATCTAGTAATCCTAAGACTACTTTCAGAAATGAGAAAACATATAAGAAAACAAGGAAAATAGCCTAAGATCAGACAAGAACTTTGAATCTAGCCTGCTTTTAGCATACTCTCAAAAGGGATCTTTCAAAACAACTATTTAAGACATGACCAGAGGACAGGGCTAACCATAGACTTCCCTGGTTTAGACTCTACTTAGCATGCATTTTAAAGGATCATTCAAGAATAATATCTCAAGTTCTACTCAGGAAGACATGGGCATACCAACATTTCTTCACTGGTTATACTCTATTGAATCATTCCCAAAAACAACAAGCTGGGCAAAACAAGAGGGTAATTAAGAATCCTCAAATCAAACCTTAGCAGAAGAAATCATAAAGATAAAGCTTTCATCCAGAAATAGGGTACCTTTGACAGTAAATCCTACTCTAAATTTTATGTTCTTTATCAGAGGAAATGGACAGTTTGTAAAACATAAGACAAATACAATGAGAAAATACATCACCATTAACATAGACCAGGATCCCATGAATCAACTTGTATTATTTGATGTTCAAACCAGTTACATACTTCAAGTCTAGCAAGTCTTTACAGCTCAATACTTCTCTTCTCAGCATAGTGTTCTTCAACTACTCACAGCACTTCAACAGCTTCAGCCACTATCTTACACTTCAATAATAATTCATCTAACAACCAACCAACCCTTTACAATGAGTTCCTCATAAAGTATTTATAGATGAATGAGGAGGTGGAGTGAAAGAAAGGGTTCTAATTGTTCATTTAAGACAGAATAAATGCTTCTCGACCTTAGGGAATTTTCATAACCCAAGGCAAAGGAATATCTGATGTTTAACTCTGTTAAATGAATATTTCATTAAATTTTTATCTACTTAGTCACTTTTGTTGACTTTTAGGCTTTTTAGGTAGGCTAGCAATAACTTTTGAGTTGTCTTTTACAAATATCTCTGACTGTGCAATCAATTTGTATGTTTTTGAGGCAAATTAGGCCTGTAGGTGGTATTTTTGGTTTCTGCAGGAGTAATTGCTTCGTTGATGTGTCATTCGAAGCATTCCTTTGGGTGATCTGTCATGCTTTGTTGCTTTAAACACTGGTTTTAGACTTTGATTATGCTCTAAGGCTTGCTTTAATCATCTTTAGTCTTCATCACTGTGTCTTTATCCTTTAAATTTGTTTATTAAGCTTTGATCTTCAGGCTTTATGCTCAACCTTTATTCTTTAATCTCTTTAATCTTTGATCTTCACTCTTTGATGTATTGTACAGGTGGCTTGGCACGCTGGAGGGTTTGACTAAATAACCAATGCCCATGACGCATCGATTAAAATTTGGAGATTGACCCCTTTTGTCCCCTTTTTTGCATTAAAACTAGGCCTCTGAGGATCGTCACTCTCGGCCATGCAACTGTATTTTTGATGTGGGACGACTTTTATAAATAACCGCCATGAAACCTATAAATAAAACATCAAAATGTTATAAAAACCTGCATTATTATGGGTAAAACTGCTAACAGAGGCGAGGAATGGTGTTATGGAGCGATACGGAAGGGGATATATGCATAGAGGAGGGTTTCATGGCAGTCCAGGGAAAGAAACAGGGTTCAAACTTAAATTTTGGCACAGAAATGGTGAGGTGGTATTGCGGAAAACTAGGGTGGTATTCGCGCTGGGTCAAGACGGTAAGTGGTAAAGGCCCAAATGAACGCGATATGGTCCGATGGATGACACACGTCCCTGACGAAACCGCCTGTTTTGTGTGGAAGTTGCACGATGGAGGAGTTTCGGTGAAACGGGCTCGAAGATTAACGATGGTCGATGGATCTAGCGGGTCTAAATCCATGGTGGAGGTTTAGCGCGATGGGGAGAAAAATGTGTGATGGATGGATGGTGGGGTCCAGCGGGTGACGTCACCTATTTTGTTTGGTAGCGGGATTTTTTGAATAGCAGGCTTCAGAGGTGAGGATTATCGGTGGTCGTTGGATCACCGCGATCAACGGTTGTGATTCGACAAAGGAGGAAAAACGGGAGATGGTAGGATGGATAGAAAAACAAAGAAGGGGCTCCGACAACCGTTAGATCCAGAAGATCAACGGGTTGATCTTAACCGGGAGAAAATATAAGGGGGAATGGCAGATGGATGAGAGAAAAGGGGAGACGCCCCGATGGCTGTTAGATTTAAAAGATCAACGGTGGAAATTTAATCGGGGGGGGGGATTGTAATTGTGAAGAAAAATGTGTAAGGGAAGGGGTTTAAAGGGAAAGGGGCGAGAAGGCGGTCTTGTAGAAGAAAAGGAGGGCCGTGGGGGTGAAAAGGAAAAGGGCTAAGATCTTAGCATCTGGTCATGAGATTTTGGTCATATGGTGAAAGAAGGTTAAGGTTCTAAGCCTGCAGGGGCTTAAAACTTAATGCAGAAAAGAGTGCTTTTTAGGCCAAAAAGTGGGTTTTTAACCTTATAAGAGGGTTCCGATAGGTTAGAAAGAGGGGTTTTAAACCAAATAAAGGGGAAACAAATGGTTTAAATGGATGTTTATGAAAAATAAAGGGTAAATGAGCATTTTTAGAAGAGAAGGAGGTGAGGTTAGGATGAGTAAAAAATGAGTGAAATGGAAGGATTTCCAAGGGAATTTTGTGAAGATGGAATGATGGAGAAGAGGCTTGATAGCAGTCTTTTCTTTGAGCATCAGCAAGACTTATTTGAAGGATTTTTTTAGAGTGAAGATATCAATGAGATGGATCTTCTGGATAAGGAACATAGCAAGGCTTCAAGAACACAAGATTTTGCCTGAAATTTATTCCTTTAAGGTTGAAAACTATTTTAGCCATCATCTTATATGACAGAATTTTATTGATGGATAACACTATGCGGTATTAAGGCTCAAGCCTCATCCTTGAGATATTGAACTATGCAATTTCACAATCACCTCGGCTCATCTTCCCTCTAGAATTGCGTAATTGGCTAAAGCAATGCAAAATCCCTCAACCTACTAACCCGAGCTCTAAAAATGCGTATTTTTCTTCCTCAATCTAGCCTGAATTACACACTCCATAGTATCAAAGCCCAAGCTCCACCCTTGACTTCCTAAGCTACACAACTGCATAGTCACTAAGCCTCTCCCTTTCCCTACCACCCGGTTCCCGCTTAGTGAGTGGATCATCATGCACCATCTTATACTAGGGTTTTATCATACTAATGTCATCTTTTCATGAATAAATTGCAAATGAAGGAACTTTATCATGCTATGGAAAGATGATGAAGAAGGAGATAGAGAAGGAGGACATGATATAAGACACACATGGAGTTGAATAGATAATATGATCAGCAGGCTAGAAGATGAAGGAACATCAAACTATAATAGAAGATGAAGATCAAGATCACATGGAAGAATCCTCATATTCAAGTCACAAAGGGGAGGAAGAGGAGGACATGTATAATCCTTTCAAGAAGATACAAAGAAAGAAGAATAATAAGGACAACCTGACACTGTCACATAATCATGTAGTCCATGTCATTAGTGTCATGTCATTTCTTGTCACAAGTCATCATATGCCACATCATTATTGTGGATCATGTAAATTTTATTCAAAATGTATTGTAAAGTGGAAGTCGAAAGGACACACATGGAATACGAAGAGTCATGTAAGTTGGAAAGTCATGGGAAGTCAAACATTCATGAGGGTAGTTAAAGAGTCACAAGGATGGTGAAGCATCACCCCTTTGTTATATATACACCCTCATTGTATGAGCAAAGACATTTTCAGCTTAGATCCTCTCGCAAACCATTAAAGAGACAAGATCGTTCTTTTGTGGAGCAAGAAGTGGCTCCAACGCTCCACTACTGGAGCTAGTGATGTTCATTGTATACATGTGTCTTAGAAATTTTACTTAATATCATAAGCCCTATGGGCCAAAATGTTCTTCATGCATGGATAATGGATATTTGTAAGACTATTTTGTGAACACGTGTAATTCATGTTTGCTTTCATCTGTGCTAAAGCAGTTGAACTATTTTGGTTATTTTGGTACTTATCATATTGAGAATTTTTTTTAATGGATATTATCGTTGTCGCATCCCCGTGGACTATTCCACTAGATATATTAGACAAATCTTCCTTTTCATATTGATTTCAATGACCATCACATCTTTGTGGACTATTCCCCTTGGTGTTGTACGAACCCTTGTTTTTCATGTGTGTCTCTACTAAGGGTGGTACTACTACCTCTCTCTTAGAGGCTCACTCTTCCTCCACTCCACAGTGAAATAAATTTGACACATATGTGCTCGAACACTCACCATTGTTTCTTTCAGTTTTTTAGTTTCCTAAATTATAGCACACTCTACTATTTTTAGCAGTTTTCATGTCCTGAACTTCCAGAGCTATTTTGAGGCCATAAACGATGTTTTTTGGGAAAACTGGGAGAAACTTGTAAGTTTCTTTGATGTTTCTCACATAAAAAGTTGTATTCCTCAAATATATCTTTCTAATGAGGTATTTTGCGTGTCAAACAAAGATCATATGCCAAAGTTATGTCCCTAGGAAGTTGATGTACCAATTTACCCAAACGGGGCCCATAGTTTTGGCGCTTCATCTCCTAGGGTTAGTTTTTTGGATGTGTAGGGTCTTCCATTATTTCTCAATAATAAATAGGCCTTCAATCCTCATTTCAACACAGTGCAGAGGCCTATAGCCTCCACATGTCTTCTGAGAGATAACCTACCAACGCCTTAGCTATAAGTTTATTTCCATTATGTTTGTAAGCATATTTCAGTTATTTGTTATTAATGAAATGAAGTCTTATTTCTGCTACATCTCTATGTTTATGTGTATTTTTGTATTTCATTGTGTTCCTGCATAAATCCAGATAAGTGGTATCAGAGAAATCTTCTATTTCTCGATCCTTCTTTGTATGTCCCCAACGAGGTCGGGGTATAAGGAGTTAGGGCTCGATCTGGTTGAACCTTTGCAAGATCAGCCTCACAAACCCCAACGACCACCCATGGGGGAAGAAAAGAAAGATGAGGGAGTAGGAGATCCTATCACAATATTGCTCCAGGGGGACCTAGAGAAACAAAGGACCACGATGATGGATAACTTTTCCCCGATCCTTCAACGACTTCCCACCGGCGACACATCTACATCCAACAGCCACTGTGGAGGCACCACTCCTTTTAAGGTACAAGTAAACTTTGACATTCCCATATTTGAGGGCCAAATAGATGCAGACACCGTAGATATATGGTTGAATCTATTAGAAGGATATTTCTTGGTTCATGACTTTTACGACCGAGAAAATATTACTTTTTCACTCCTCAAAGTCAGCCCCCATGTCAAGCACTGGTCGGAAACCTACTAGGAGCAAAAGGGTGAGGGGGAACCCTCTCTGTTCTCGGTCGCACCCACTTGGAATTATTTCCAAGATGCCATCAAGTAACAATATTATCCCATGGGGAGATATGGGGACAAATACATACAATGGACTACGCTGTGGCAACAAAGGGATCAAGATGTGCATTAGGTGATGAATATGTCCCATACCCTGCGCACAAATTTGGGTATCAAAGATTTATGGAAACATTTGGTGTTGAAGTATGCAGTTGAATGCACATATACATTCAGGAGGAGATGGAGTTTATCGACATGTCCTCGCTTGGTTCAAGCATACCTGTATGCTGCTAAGATTGAGCAAAAGTTCAAACAGAAGAAGTGAGACTTTGTATCTACGAATTAGAAGAAAGGGAGACGTGCCCCCAAACCATAGAACAATGGATAGGCAAGGCAGGGCAGCCCAAGACAACCCGCTAAAGCCGCAAGAAAATAACAACACCATGAAGCCAAATAAGGACACGAGGAATTGGTATGAGTTTCATAAGAGCTCCACTCACAACAAAAGTGAGTGTCGGGCCAAGTAGTCACTTTTGGCCGAGTTGGATGCTTCTAAATCGGATGCATGCTTGGACTGTGAATCAGAACTTGACAAAGGGAATGACAAAGGGAAGTAGATTATTGAAGCGGAGCCCAACGCCACCATCGCCACCACGAAGATCCAGAAGGAGGAACCATAAAATCCAAAGGAGGGGAAGCACCTC
The DNA here is from genome assembly GCA_034641835.2 of Pinus albicaulis. Taxonomy (NCBI): domain Eukaryota; kingdom Viridiplantae; phylum Streptophyta; class Pinopsida; order Pinales; family Pinaceae; genus Pinus; species Pinus albicaulis. The sequence goes on from JAXQQM020061172.1 coordinate 45,064, forward strand.
TTCCATTCCCATATGTGTGTTGGATGTGGAGCCTAATTTTCTTCCTGATTCAGAGATCCTTGTTTTCGCTGGATGTATACCCCAGGAAAATTGTACACCCGTATATTTTGGTATGCATTGATGATGTCACTAAATAGGTAGAGGCTAAAGCATTTCTTTTTTCTAATGAGAAATATGTAATTAATTTTCTCTTTAAGGATATATTCACTTGTTTTGGTGTTCCAAGAGAAATTATAATAGATCAAGGATCTTAGTTTACATCCAATCTGGTAAAAAATCTCATGGAATATTATAAGATAAAACACAAGAGGTCCACTCCTTACCATCCACAAGCAAATGGTCAAGTAGAATCTAACAATAAGGTGATTGAAGGAATTCTCACTAAGATTGTACATCTACATAGAAGAGATTGGGCAGAGAGGCTTCCTGAAACCTTATGGGCCTACATAACTACATGGAGGAACACAACATGACATACTCCCTATGAACTTGCTTATGGGAAGCAAGTATTGTTCCCTATAGAGTTTTAGATCCAAACCTTCAAGATGGCAGTCCAATTGGGACTTGATTTATCAGAAGCACAAAAACATAGATTGGAGCTGTTAGCCCCCCTATGAATTTTTGACAAGCAATTAGGGGGCTAATGTGTTGTTGAGTCTTCAAGGAATGCTTTTCCCCTGAAAATACAGTCCCCTTGAAGCCTCTTTGTGCCCTTCATCCTTTGATGGTTTCCCCTCTGCTGATTCCCCCTTTTAAAGCCCCTCTGCTGATAAAGAAATGCCCAAAGATTCCATCCCCCCTTTATTTTTCCCCCATCTAGCCTCTTTTTATCCCTCATTTTTCCCCCTTTCTATTTCCCCATTTACCCTTCAAATTCCCCCAAAAATCCCCTTTAATTTCCACCCTTCCCCCTTTGATGGCCATTATCCCCCTCTATTTCTCTATCGTTCCCCTCCTTCACCTTTTAAAATCCATTAAAAGGGGCCAAAACCCACTTTCCGACCTTATTATAAGGCCTGGCCCCTTTCCCGTTGGCCCCTTTCCAACCACTTCCCCACGTGACCCATCCCCAGGACCAAGCACTTAAGTCCCGGGGCCAATAGCAATCGGAGCATCGGCGAGGGTCTATTTCCTTTGTAAAACTCAAAAGCCCCAATGCGATTGATTTTCAACGTAAGTCCCGCGATGCGTTGTGTGCCGTCGATCTATCATAGATCTGACGGCGGAGCGCTAATCGCATTGCCCCATTCAATCGCAATCGCAACTCTCCGCGTCCGACCTCCGATTGATCGCAAGCCTGTCTCCCGATCCTCCGATCACGTCTCCCACCGTTGATTTTTCGCGCACATCGACGGTCCACGCTCAATCGCGCCCGCCCCTCCGATCACAATCGCAACACTCATCACGCCCCCCCCCGATTGGGATCCAACGATTAAATCTCCACCGTCCATCCCCAAGATCAACGGTTGGCGCTCAATCGCAGCAGCTCAGATGTTCGCTGATCGTAGGTCCTTTGTTTCCCCCTGGAATTAAATCCCCGCCGTCCGTTTGTTGCATGATCCAACGGCTCAGCGCTGATCGCATCATCGCCCGTCGCCCCTCCAGTTTCTCCTTCCGATTTCATCCCTGCCGTTGATCCGGACCCGAGATCAACGGTTATCACTTAATCGCATCGTCCCTCTAATCGCAATCGGAACTTTTTAGATATGTGTTGCGATTGATGATCGCTCCGACCCCCGATTGCGATGGTGCGATCAGATCTTCGCCGTCCGTTCCATCCGTGATCCGAAGGCTGTCGCTAAATCGCCCTCCGCCTCCACTGGGTCCCACTCTTATATTCGTTTCCGTTGCATTTCATGCGTTTTGCCCATCTTGTGTATAGTCCCGTTACTCAATCTCCACCGTTGATCTTTTCCCCAGACCTAAATCTAACGGTCTGCGCTGCACTCCACCATCAAACGTATCGTTCATAAGTTTCACTCCTCCATCTGCATCTCCACTGTTTTCATCATTCCACCGCCTTTCCACCGCCTCCACTGCATTTCTCCGCCACCACTGCCAGGTCTTAACAGGTTTATTTTATGATGCGAAACAGCACAGAGAGGCCATTTCAGCCGGCCAGCGAAGCAGCAGAAGCAGGATTTGAGAAGGATTAGAGCCTGTAATTGAAGATTGATATTTTAATCCGACAGTCAAAGGATTCAAGCACAGTTTGAAGACCAATGAGCGCACCAGGAAGCCATTACTGCGCTACCTAACAGCAGAGCGCATTTTCCTCCAAAAGTACACCTTCCTGCAACGCCTCCATGCTTCCTCGAGCCCATAAGCAATAAATTGCATTGACAGAACTTCTCCGGGGACTGCCGAGCAGCATTAAAGAAGCATGGAGGGCCATGCAGTCTTCCATCCAGTTCGTTCATCTCAACAGGGCAGAACAGCAGAGCACAGAGCTCCAGGCGCCGAAAGAGCTCCAAAGGAACACCAGAGGTCAAAATCTGACCTGACAGAGATCTCCGGACCAGATCACATCGTACCTACAGCGCTGCAACAAGCCATTAAGCAGCATGGGCGTGGACACTCCGCCGATTCTGTCTTAATGATATTCGTTTATTGTATTTCCTACCGCGGCTTCTTCCTCTTCTCCTATAAAGATCCCTGAGCATGAATTGCAAAGGTTGTTGTTAGTTTTATCAGCGAACTGCAAGTATTCTGTCCCGAGCCAAGTTTCCTGTGTAACAGTTGTATGATAGGCTGAGAACATGATGTATTCAGGCTGAATGTAAAAGCTTTGGGCAG
>JAXQQM020063659.1:0-54061 GCA_034641835.2 Pinus albicaulis
GATGGATCTGGGTTGTGTTAGCGCTCAAATCTACCTCAGGCTGAAATGAGATAAAACTCAAGGCTACATCAAACCACGCTCAGCCTCGTAGCTAGCCCTACGAGGACAGGAGAGGGCTCTCTCCATCAATCTCGATAAAATGAGAAATAGGGTGCGAGATGACTTTAAAAAAGAACTGATTTTAGGCTAGTAAAGAGATAGGTATGTTTGATTTTTTATTTTTGGGTTTTCGCTGGAGAAATGGGAAAAACAAATTTTGGGTCCGGGGATAAGGTCAGACCTTTGCAGATTTCGAGTTGGGGCGAGGTAGGTGATTGTCTTGATGCTTTTGATTGGATATACGGACAGATTAGACCGACGAGGAGCTGAAGAGGGAAAAGAATAACTTGGATCCTCTCCAAACAGTCGAAAACATATAGAACTAACTGAATTCAAAGGCAGAGCATGGTAAACAATGGATTCAACCTCATCTACTCATTCAATTTAGTTCAGAAGCATATGAAAAGAATGGCATGCATTAAACAGGAAGAACTTACAGTAAACAGAGAGAAAACACCATCAAGAACAAAACACCACAAGGATCCCAACAAGTGCCGCAAAACCTCTAATCTTTCCTTAGCCAAAATATGAAAAAATATGTACAATGGTGCCAAAGTCTCCCAAGAGTCCAACCTCTCCAACCTCTGAAAATGATTGAGAAATTACAATATATAGATCACTCTAACCCCTTCCCACACCTCTAGGGGTCGAATTCCTCCTTCAGGGGTCAGTTTCAACCAAATTCTAATCAAGGAACTAAAATCTAGGCAGCTAACAACTTGCCTCTAAAAGAGTGGAAACTGATTCATTTACATGATTTTCACTTTTTTGAGAGTGAATCTTCTAGAATAGATAAAAATAAGCCAAATTTACATGCCAACCATCAATTTACATCATAAAAACCCAAAAATTTCATCCACAAGCAAAACTGGTCCAAACTAGTCGAAAATCTGAGCTCGCAGTTGAAAATTCAGCAAAAATTTAAGTGGGTCGCATTTGAGCCAAGTGGGTTGCATTACTTTAAGCCTGATTTTGAAGTACTTCCCGGCATCCAAATTGAGCTCATGATAGCTCGTTGGAAAGCCCGGGATGTTGACTATCCAACCCAAGTGGAATTTCCCAATTTGGAGCTCATTTGACCCTCCAAAACTTCTTTCTCCCAGAAGTACTTCCTGCTGGTGCAAAAGGTGGCAGCAAGGTGGTTTTCATGGTGTTTTTGAGCTCTTTGACCATCCAGAATCTGATGAAATGCTTAGGTAATGTCTGAGGATGCATAAATAACCATGAAAAATCCAAAAATGCAAAAATTTCCTTCAGAAAGTGTCTCGAAAAAAAGTGAGCATATGAGTGCGAGACCCACTTAACTGAAAAACCTGTTTTTGAGACCAAAAATTTCAAAATGACAAAAATTTCTCGGAATTTTCTCAAATTAGGAGTGAAGAACTTCCATCATGTATCTTGCCCAGCCAACGAACCATCGGCCAAAATCCGGAGTGAATCAGGCCTTTTCCGCCGTTTTAGTGCTTCGCTCATCCTCCTCTTCAGAATCTTCATTCTCACTTTGCAGACATGCATGCGAGCCCAATAATGTCCTTTCATGTGACGAAGCATGTCCTTGTTTCTATCATTATCCTGTGAATGTACCTACGCTGATGAAGAAGGCGAGACCCCTTCCACGCCATGTGGAGATAGTACTCGCGCTGCTGATGAAGTCAACGAGACCCCTTCCACCCCATGTGGAGATGGTACTCGTCGTGATGCTGCAAACAAAGCTCTGTGGCCTCTCTAATATGTTACCACTGCTGGCGCACTGCTATGCTCCATCTCAATACATCAACCTCAACGGTTGAGTCACTGTCCTGCTCATATCCTTGCTCATAAACTGAATCCGTCTCTGACATGGCTTTGAACAAGATATTTGCAATATGGATGCTCATATAGGTGCAGTGAAGGCAAAGTCTTAATGTATTTTCAAAACCCAATAAATGTCACCCATGCACCCAAGTATCACAGGAAAACCAAAATCATCATAGAGATGGCTTTGTTTTAATGGCATAAACACTATCTCTATTTTCAGATTGCAAGTAGGTTTGACAAATGACTACCAAATGCAAATGTGTAGTCAAGTTTTAATAATGGCCAAAATCTGTCAAAGGATTGTGTTTCATGTAATGTAGAATAGGACCATCATTGCAAAGACCATATGAAAGACAAAATGAACATGACAATGGCAGTCAAATGATGATGACAGCAGTCATATAGTGATGGAGGTTAAATACAAGTCCACATGAAAACTGTGCAAAACATGAAAGGGTATAATGGCAATGATAAAATGATGACTGAAGGCATGAGGGTCACATATACAATGCGCTAGGGTGTGAACCATTCAAAAGCTTCCAAATTCTTCATAAACTGTCCATACAATTGAAAACCCTTGAGGAATCATTTGCATGGTGAATGTAGGGTTTACACAATTTTCTCCAAGCATGGTTAGTTTCTTCAACATCAATGACATCCCAACTACATTAAAAATCCATTAGGCGATGGTAAAAACCTGTTTGTACGCCGCCGGAGCTAATTTGAATCGAATCTGGGCACCCAACGCAATTTTCTGAGTTCTATTTTTAAGTGGGTCGCATCTCCCTCAAGTGGGTCACATGCCACAAGTGGGTCGCATGCGTTCAAATTTACACTGGCCAAAACGCACAAGTGGGTCGCATCTGCCAAGTGGGTCGCATCCCCCTCAAGTGGGTCGCATGCCTCTTGCCACATAGTGCATTTTGCAGGAAGCTTTTGGAGGCCTTCCCGGTGTCCAAATCGGGCGTGTAATAGGTCGTTGGAAAGCTCTTGGAGTCTACTTTCCAACACAAGTGTAATTATTCAATTTTTATTTCATTTACCCTGTCAAAAATCAAATCTCCCAACACTAGTCAAAATGAGCAGAATGAGGCTGCCTCAAGGCAGAGCGCTGTTACAGTCAACTTTTGAAGGTCTTCCTCAACTCCAAATTGAGCTCATGATAGCTCATTGGAAATATATTTGTGTCTAGTTATCATTTTACTCATCAAGCAAGTCATTTGGCCAAACATGCTAGGAGAAAACTTGATTTTCCCAAGGTCACTTCAAAGGTGCATTCAATTCTCCTGAGGCAACGGTATTTTTGACATTTCTATAAAACCATGATACCTGTGTAAAAAGTGAAGGAGGTTTTTCGTCCTTGGCATGTTTTGGAAAAAAGCCTCTCTCAAGTTTCCAAAATTCATCTTTGATTGCTCTGAAACAGCTTTTGAGTGAAACTTATCCCGATGTGTGAAACAAGGGATCTTGTTGAAATGAAGCGAAATGAAGGGGATAAAGGACTTCTAAATTCTTGGGGAAATTTTTGGAAGTAGGGAGGGATATTAGGAAGCAGGGGAAAGTGGAATATCTGAGATTGAGTGAGGGGAAGGGGTCCAAAAGGTCAAAACACAGGCCTAGCCTAGAAAATTGCCAAGTTGTGGCAAGAAACTAGGGTTTGTGAAAAAATGAGGAATTTGAGGGATATCAATGATGGGAAGTGTTTAATAAGGTATATTAAGGATAGGGGAAGGTGTGTGAACATCAGGATACAAGTTTTTCCGATGATTTGACCATCCAAGAGAAATTACCTCCAAAACCCTAGGAGAGGGAAATGGACCTTACCAAGGCCCAACTGAAGCATGAACAAGCTGTAAAATGACCCAATGGAACTTGAAATGATGATGAAAACCCTCTGAATGATAGAACACTCAGCTGAATAGTGACATGGACCGAAATTTGGACAACTTTGGAAGGAGTGAAAACAAACCCTAGACCTAAGGCCTAGTGACCAAATTTTGCTTGAAGACTCATTGAAATGACAAAAATTGACCTTGACACCTTAAAATCACTTTGTAAGAGCATGTTTGATCACTGAAGGAAGGCTACAAAGGCTGACACTAATAGGTTGAATGGACGGTCACGATTGGGATCAAGCAGATCCTTGTCCAGAAATGTGAGAGGCTATTTAAGGTACAATTAGCGATGGTGCGATAGGCATGGCAAATCACGTCTGAATCGAATCGGCAGTGGAAGTCCATCGGCGAAGACGAGATGGAAGCATAGAAGCGGTGGGAGAAATGAGGGCGAAGTCGAATCTAGGGAACGAACGGCGGGGATGGAATTGGGGATCGGCAAATTTGCGTAACACAAAAAATACGCCTTACGAAATCTCCCGTTAGCGATGGGGGTTGCGATACGGTCGCGTTGGGCCATCCGAGATGAGGACAGAGATGATGGTTGATAAGTGATCGGAGGAAAAGGGGGAGGAGCGATGGCGCGGTGTAGAATTACGCGCGAGACGTCGGATACGTATAGGTTGATGGCGGGTGTGCACCACGCTCCACGAACGTTACACTATCGCATCGAGATATTTGAGTTAACAAAGAAATGTGCTTCCTTCCATCTCCGATTGCGATAAGCGCCTTGCGGGCTGCTTTGGTCTTGACGCGCGGGCATATGGGGAAGTGGTTAAGGGGTAACCTAAAGGCTTAGCTGTCATAAGGTGGAAAATGGGTTTTTGGCCATTTTTAATGTATTTTAAGGCCAACAAGGGAGATGCTTGTTAAGGGGGATGAAGGGATTTTTGGCCAAAAAAATTATTTGTGAAAGTTAAGAGGAATTGAATTATTAATGAGGGATTAATGAGGAATTAGGAGAGGGGAAAATGGTGTTGAAAGCAGAGGTTTAATGGGAATAAAACAAAATAAATGGATGCCTTTTGGGCATTTTTCTTCACGAAAACGAGAGAGGTTTTTTAGCGGAAACGTGATGGGATTCATCAAAGTACAAAGGGCATAAAGGGACTTCCAAGGATGATGTGTTTTCGAGCGAGGAATTCATTCCTTGAAAGCTCGAGAGATAGTTTGACCCCTTGTTTTCTTGTCAAAAAATTAATAGGGGGCTAACATGATCAACAGTGAAGCCACACAGAGGATGACATGTTCATCCTTGGGCATGTCGAGAACTACATGAGACCACCTACATCATCAATTTTCACAGAGACGGGAAAAATAAACCTATTCTACTTCTACCCTTATTACTCCATGAGACCCGAGATTAAATTGTTGGTCTCATATTTTCTCTACCTAAACTACATCTGCTAGAATTAAGCGTCTGTGATTTCTTCTCTACATTCTATGAAATTGAAAAATAGCCAAACCGAGTTAGGCTAATACGGCTTGTTGGACTTTGCAAAGTTAAAAACAACTAACTACATGCTCTGGATGAGCTTTATTGAGTTTTTCCTACCTACCCTACTTTATTTGGATTATTTACAAATCACAGCTTACAAACATTGTCTTCCAATGCAACCGGTCCATCGAAGTGATCCCACAGGCGAGTATGTTCTACTTGACTCCTTGAGCAGGCCGGATAAGCGGTACACTCCCCACTCTTTCTACTCTTCGTTAGTAGCTTATTATTTACATCCCACAACATGTTTGCTTAAAAAATACCTTTGATCCTTCTTTAAATTTTTGCGGGAAATGAGCATAAGGATCATGAAAAGATACCTAGTTATGAATATTTGGCGGGGCTTCAACCCGAGGATCTCTTCTTCTTCCATTGGATTGAGAAAGACTCTCTTGGAGTAGAGTGTCTCCTTCATTTCTCATGGGAGGACTCATCGTACATTCTTTCTTTGAGTCCTCTTGGAGCGTCCCGACATGTTTTTGCATTTCTTGAAATTTGAGCCTAATCCAGGGCCTCCATATAATGCATACAGGGATCAATGAACATGAGTGGCACACTTTTTCTTTCGAGGCCTTCCATGAATGGTGAGTTGTCTTTATCTGGGCCACTTTGATTTTACGCATCTTCCCATATGTTTTCAATGTGGCTCTTGAGAACCGGATCATTTTCTTCTTGTACTTGAAAAGCATTGGAATCTCTTCTCTTTTAGGGGAGGGAGAATTTCCCGAAAAGGCTCTCCAAAGTCTACGATAATAATTTTTTCTTGTGAGTTCAGGGTCGATCTCGGCTTCATATCTTTCCAACCACCAATTCTAGAAATATTTTCTTAAGCACGGGTTTAACATGAAATTGAGAAGAATATTGCCTTACGGGAAGGTCCTCCACTTTCGGTTTGCCCGAGCCATGTGACATTTCATCCTGACACTCTGCTATGAAACTTGGATGCATTTTTATGGCGCCTAGAGTCTTCCATTGGTGAAGGTAACAGTCTTCAACGGGCGATGTTGTGCGCAGCATGGTCTCCCAGTCGATCTCGTGGAAACCAAGATAATCGGCCTCTTGATCACCGATTAGGTATTTTAATCATTTAGGAAGCGTGGAGTGCTTGAGGTGAGGGGATCTACAACTCTCAACTCTTCATGCTCACCTTTCTAAGAGTGAATAAAGATTTTGTTGAGGCCCGAGTTCTTTAAATTTTCTTAACTTCTGCATCCCCGGCAACGCGCCAAAAAGATGTTATCGACCCTAGAGAAACGACCTTGAGTTGTGAAAGACAGTGCACAGGACATATTATATAGCAAGGAGCGTGTGATATAATAGGGGGAATTATCAACAAAAGGCTCTCATGCTATCTCATGACAACGAGGAGGTTAACTTGAATGGGACCAAAACCTTTAGAAAAGGGACGTAGGAAAGCAATCTCTGTGAGAAGGCAAAGTGCGGGGATATAATACAAATGCAGGACAATTCGAGAGCGACTTCTACATAAGGGTCGGTTAGAAAATACCTCTGAAATAAATAATCGAGAAGGTGATTACTGGCATTATGAAAATTAGAATAATACTAAACATCATTAGAGATGATATCGGATACACAATATCACCATGTAATGGGCTTACCAATTTAAGAATCCATACATGACAATAGCATTGCAAAAATAACCTCCCAAAGAAGCTAATATAAGCGAGAAATATGGTTGAAGTGAAAAGTGAAACAATATATCATGCCTGAGCCATATTTAGCGCTTGACTAGTTCAAGCATGGGTATCAATTAAGATAAATCCATACCAAAAACCGGTGAGCCACTGCATTCGAGAACATGATACAAGAAAAGCGGATGAAAGCAGAAATGAACAATTAAACTAACACATAAAAGGTAATTTACAAACTGAGACACCAAAGACAGAATCTACGATTAAAGATGGAACTCCTCCTCACAGAGCAGACTCTGTTGCATTCATATAAAAAGTTAAACAAAAATGCATAAAAAATTCTTCTTGCCTAATTTTAGAAAATGTGGAACCCATTACAATCTATTCTTAGGGTTATTATAGGAAGATATTCTTGATAGCAGATCGATGATGTGCATTAAATTGATTCATTTTAGACGGCTGAAGGAAGCGTCCACGCCCCCTGCGCTCAATAATCTTGCGATATACTCGTAGTTTGGTTAGAAGTCTGTCGAGTTGAGATTGACCTCGGAGGTGTTCTTTGTAGTCATACAGTTTGTTTGGTACTCTATAGCGACTATACAAGAATAAATGCAGAAGATGGGAAGTATCTCAAAGTCTCATGTTCCTGCTTCTTTGGTTCGACGGGCGTAGAAGCACGTGGTGTGTTCCATCATTTAAGGGAGCTCGAGGAGGCATGGAGGCTTTAATGGGAAGATGTACTTCCTGGAGAAAAACATCCCGCGAGATATTCAAACATAGACACAGGTACAATTGTGTGCTCTTCGGGTCTTCATTTGCGTCTTCATCCTTTGAATATGGAGAGTTAGGCTCTAATGTTAGTTGCTGTTAAATCCCTTGAATGCATTTACATTATTTCCCGCAGCTATTTGTGAATGCTCCTGGCTCTAAATCACGGTGGCTTTAATTATGGAAAACCAAGTAGATTTATCACTCCTTTGAACCACTGCACAATACGATAAACTCATTAATAAATCTAGGGAGTGAGAATGTTGTGAAGGCCTTTGGATATGATACAAAGGAGAATCACAGCAAAGAAACATATGAAGGAAATGAGTTTGATGGTGGGACCCGGCATGGGCGGAGGGTGATTAAACGTGGGTCTATGGATCTGGGTTGAATGGACGGTCACGATTGGATCGGCGGATCGCAATCGGGGGAGGCAGCGGGGGACACATTTGAGAATTTGCAATTGGTGATGGTGCAATGGAGCGCCAACCATCCGATCTAGGTTAGATCGATGGCAAATATTAAATCAACGGGGAGATGAGATGGAGGTATAGAAGCAGGGTGGGAGAAATGAGGGCCGTCGGATCTAAGGGAACAAACGACGGGGATGGAATCAGGGATCGGCAATCGACATAACACAAAAATTCGCCTTATGAAATCTCTGATTGGCGATGGGGGTTGTGATACGATCAGCGTTAGACGTTAGATGCGGGAAACGAGATCGACGGTTGATATGTGATAGGAGGGAAAGGGAGGAAGCGATAAGGCGCGGTTTAGAACTAGCGCGAATGATCGGATCTATATATAGATTGACGGCGAGTGTGCACCCACGCTCCCCACATAACGTTACACTGTCAGTTGAGGAGATATTTGAGTTAACAAAGAAATGCGCTTCCATCAACTCTCTCCGGTGCGATAAGCACCTTGCGGGCTAGCACCTGGTCTTAGCCGCCTGGGCATATGGAGAAGTGGTTGGGGACTGGCAAAGAACCAGCATCATAGGTGGAAAATGGGTTTTGACCCGTTTTTTAGTGTATTTTAAGGCCAACAAGGGTAGTAAAGGGGGATGAAGGGGATTTTGGCCAAACAAAGGGTATTGTGAGGCTAAAGAGGTGAATGATCAATGAGGAATTAGGGAGAGGGGGGAAAATGGTGTTAGAAGCAAAGGATTAATGGGAATAAAACAAAAAGAAATGGAGGCCTTTTGGGCGTTTTTCTTACGAAATAGAGTTTTTTAGTGGAAATATGGGTGGGATTCATCAAAAGGGAAAAGGGCATAAAGGGAATCAAGGATGATGTGTTTCGAGTAGGAATGCATTCCTTGAAATCTCGAGAGACGATTTGACCCCCTGTTTTCTTATCGAAAAATTAATAGCTAACATGATCAACAAGGTGCATGCTTGCAACTGTTGTACTTATCGCTTGAATAAATTTGTTCTCTTGGTATCTTTTTATATTTCTATATAGGAAAACTTATCTTACCTTTGGAGCAAAAACATAAAAAAATAAATTTAAATAAAATATAATTTGAACTCTTAATATTTTTCCCCAATTGGAATTTTCTTCGCCCTTTCTACGATGTGGAGCATATCCTTTTTCTACGTATAAGATTACGCAATAAATTCTGAGGGAACAAAGAAGTGGGAAAGGGTAATTTTTAGAATGGGAATTTCATTACGGGAGTTCTAGGAATAGTACCATAGAGGGAATAAACGAGAAGTGGGATGGAAAAAAATTTTTTGGGGGTAGAGTGGGATTTTTTACAAAGCGGATAGGGTAAATTTAGGAGAATATGGGAAGGAAAATTATCTTTGGGATTTAAAGAAAGAAAGCTGAAGATCATTTACAAAATGGGATATGAAGAAAGGAAAAAAAAGTGCAGGAAGGAATGCACTGCCTTTGGTGCAGAAAAAAGTAGCTGAGGCGAGAATTAAGCGTTACTTGAAAAATAAAAATATCCATGCTAATTACCCCAATTTTTATAAAGGTTGGCTCTATTTGAACTTAGTTTACTTCGGTGGTTACTAGCATATCTAAAGATCAGAAAGTAAAATTCTCTTTTTATTAGAAATTTTTTGATCTTCCCACTAACCAAACTAGTTTTCGAGGGTTGACCATACTGCAATCGTGTCCAGTGTTGATTTTCACAATTACGGGAAATTAATTTTTTCTTTACTTTTTTTATTTTTAAATTTATATTTTTTTCTTTGAGAAGAAAGTTCATGTTTTCAAAGGTTGGTCTTACTGTTAACACTACCGTCCCAAATTGTTGTTGAACTTCTTTGCGTAAAATATTTCTTGGTAAGCGGTGAAAATACTTCTTTAATGTTTATGCCCATTTACCAAAAATATTGAATCTTGTCCATCAATAGTTTTCCTTATACCAGCTCCGTTATAGAATACTTTCGAGATCAATTCATAAGGTCCCATCCAACGTGTATGTAACTTCCTTTAAAAATTTTAAATCTAGAATCATGAGGAGTACCCAATCACCTGGTTGGAATTGTTTTGAATAATCTTGTCATGCCACCTTTAGATTCAGCTGTATTTGAATTAGGATGTTCTGGCGAAAAACATCTCTGAGAAATTCATCTAACATTTAATTGAAGAAGATGCTATTTTTTTGCCTTGGAGAGATCTAATCTTAGCAGCTGCGTTACGAAAGTTTTGATCTCGAACTTGGTCGTGCCGAACACAATTTGCCATATACCAGCTCATATGGTGTATGTCGTGCTATTTCTCCAAGTGGTTCTTTATGCCCACAAAGCTTAGTGATCTTTCAGCCAGTCTTTCAATGCATATTAGCTGTGTCTTTGTAAGAATGGACTCGATCCCTTTGTTTGCAGATTCCACCTAGCCATTTGCTTTATAATTGAATCTGGGCATTAGTTTCTTGTTTGAGATCTTGTATTACTCCATCACACCTGTGCAGTTGAAAATAAACTACGGACCATTGTGAGAAACAATTTCTCTGGGCACACCAAATCTAGTAAATATTTCGGAAAGAAAATCAACAACAACTTTTTTTGTAGCAAAACGACTTTAGCCTCTACCCATTTTGTAACAAAATGTTTGTACAAATAAAATATGATTTTGCCAAGATGTTGGATTTATTGGCCCTATAAAATCAATAGCCCCATTTTTCAAAAGGCTCGATCACTTAACTTAGGGGGCATAAAGGCATTTCATTGGTTTGATTAGTGGCCCGACCAATTCAAACAACTATTACCTTACTTTAACATCTTGTTTGGCATCCTTAAACAAGGAAGGCCAAAATTAGCAAGCGCGTAATACTTTACATCACGATCGCTCATCGGCGAAGTGGCCTCCACATAGTTCATTATGTCTGAATTTCAATATATCAAACACTTCCTCCTCTCTTACAAATCTCGGATAATCGAGATCACGGACAGTGCTAAAGAGGTCTCCTTGAATCCGGGGAATATGCGACACTTTTTTACGGAATAATATTATTCTCACGAGCGGATAAGTGAGATGGTGTTTTTCCAATAACCAAGTAGTTATAAATGTCAGCAAACCATGGAGAATCTATAGAGATAGCAAAAATATGTTCATCTGGAATTTCATCATTAATAAGAGTTACTTCACCAGGATTATCTAATATAGAAAGAAAATCTGCTACAACATTAGATTTCCCTGGTCTATCAACAATAGTAACATTAAACTCACGTAACAATGGTAACCACCTAGTCTGCTCTACCACTTGTAAATGGTTTGTTCATCAAATATTTAATCATGGAATGATCATTATCATACAAATACTTCATATCTGTAATATAGTGTACGAACTTATTAATTGCAAAAAATCATGACTAAAAACTCCTCATAGTGTATAGTTTTAATTCGGCGAAAGATAATTTTTTACTAATATAATAGATAGCATAGGATTTCTTATTTTCCTCTTGTCCTAAGGCTGGCAATAGCCAAAATCTGAAACTCGAAATGTGAAAGAGCGAGGACCAATTTAGACCTCGCAAACGGGTGCATGTACCAACTTTTCCTTCAATGTTTCAAAGATTGTTGGCCAAGTCGTGGACCCGAAAATTCACTATCCTTGCTTCAAATTTGGAAAGAGGGCAGTTATCTTTGAAAAAAATTTCAATGAATCTTCTATATTAACGATATGTCACAAAAAAACCTCTTACTTCCCTTTGATTTTGGGTGCGGGAAGATTCAAAATGATTTCAATCTTTGTAGGATCAACCTAGATACCTTTGTCAAAAATAAAAATGGCCAAGCACCCGCTCCTAGCTTTGCACATTAATCTCGTTCTTGCTCGAGTCAAAGCAAGATGGACTTCATACATTATGAAGAAGTACTTTCTCCAAATTTTTAGAGCTTCACGAAAATAATCTGCAAACAGAAAAGTCATCCATATAAATTTCTACAAATTAGATTAGCAAATATAGCCGGGGCGCCTTTGAAAGGTATACGGGCATTACATAAACGAAAGGGAATCACTTTGTAAGAAAATGTCCCCCATGGACATGAAAAATAGTTTTATCACACGATCTCGGGTGAAATCATGCTCTGGTTATAACCATGAAGCCATCAAGAGGATAAATATTTCTTTCCTGCCAAGGGTATCAAGCACCTGATCAATGAAAGCGAGAGAGGGAAGTAATATTTAAGAGTGGCTTTATTCAATTCTCAATAATCAATAAAAAATACGCCATCTTTCATCTTTCTTAGGTACTAGTACTAAAGGAGAGACCCACTGAATGTCGGAAATAGGATAAATAAAACCAACATCTAAGAGTTTCTATACTTCTTCCTTCACAATGTCTCTTAGAGCGGAATTTATATGCCTTTGAGGTTATTAGACAGGTAGGTTCCTTCTGAATATGAGTATAGTTTGTACAAGTTTCGGGAGGGATACCCTTCATATCTTCATAACCCCAAGCAAAAGGCACTAAGATGGTTTTGCAACAAATTCATGATTTCTCTTAACGAGATAAGTCCAAATCTGAACTAATAGCAAGGTTACCGGGACTAATCTCCATGAGTGGTATCGGAGTCCGGGGAGTACTCAATGGGAGTGGTCGAATGCGGTGGTACGGAAGAATGAGAATCATGATTTTTTTGAAAATATAGGATGGTAGCTCGAAGGCTCATAATTAGGCATAGTGTCTAGATTATTCAAGAAATATTAGATCATCTTCTTGTGAAGACAATATAATGATGGATAAGGAAAGAGACTAAGTCTCCTTGTCAACGCTTTGATCCAACCATAAGGTATTTGGAGATGCAGATGGATCTGGCGAGGTACAAGGTAACTTCTTCCTAGAATATCCATATGAGATAACCATATCCGCAGAGCGATATCCAATATATGCATCGACCATAGCAAACCGTAGTCTGACCCCAAGATCAAGGGATGTCCTCCCACTAGGTTCTTTGGATCAAGCACGATGAAATAAATAGGATATTCCTAATAATGTAGAATTATCACATCATCCATCTCCTTACGGCAATTTTAGATCTGTCCCACAACTAATTCAGCACGGTGGGAGTAGGGGAAAGATGAGATAACAGATTTAGATCCATGGTTTGCTTATTCATGACATTAATGGCTTCCCCCAGGTCTATAAGAACAATAGAGACAAGGACATTACCAATATGAAGCCCAGAGACAAAACACAAGGTTTTAGGGATCGGTATATTTTTCCTAGGAACACATCCCATCATCAGCGTTCTACCCTGCCAACAAATTGAATGGTTCGAGGTTCCAATCTCTTCCTCCGAGTTTCTTGAGACGAGTTCCTTAATAATCTTGGTAAAAATGGGTATCTCTTTGATTGCTTGAAGCAAAGGTATCTTAATGAAAATGTTTGAAGCTGGAATGCCAAACCAGTCTCAGAAATAGGCTCACTCCTTTCCATTACCTAGCCTCTCTCTGGAAGAGTGTTGGTTGGAAGAAGATGTGGTCCAGAGTAGGGCTGCTTAGTGGCGACTTTCGGAGAATGGTTAAGAGTTTCCTCTTCTCTTTCTCTTCAACAATCCTACATAGGTTGTCGATTTTACGATGTTACGGTCATTCTGAATCTTAATTGTATATCATGAATATTGGAATAAATTTGGTATTTGAATGGTAAAGAGTGGGTTTTTTATATGAATCATTTTCCTTTTAACTTTATTATTATTAGGATTGGGCATAGGTTGAGTAGGAGCGAGGAGGTCGAAAGGGTGAAGGTAAAGAAGGCAATGGTGGAGCGGACTGACTCGAAGTTGAGGCATTGCATAAGGTGCATGTGTAGATGGGTATGACTGCATAGGTGTTTGGTAGGGATATGGGGAAGTAATTCGGCCCCCTTTCCAACCTACCCATGATGATATTGATTCCCATACACTATTTGATGAGAGTTAGGATAGGAATATTATGTGAATTATAACCAAAATAGTGTGGAGGGAAATTCGAGAACCATACCTGTATACCTGCAGGGCCAATTCCTTCTTTCTCCCATAGCATTCAAGTATTTAGCTTGCATTTGTCCCAGTATAAATACGGCTTTAGATCACAGTATAGAGGGATATTTTTCTATGATATGGTCTTATGCACAAATAGCACACTTATTATTTTCTTTCAAATTAAGAAATTCTTTAGGGGGATGCTTGTCTCTACATTTAGGACATAAAATACATAATGACTCTTGTTCCTTCATGAGTTTTATATTTGAAATTTTAAGGAGTCCTAGCTGTTTGGTAACAATGTTCATTATATAAATTTTCATGTTTTCCATTTTTATTTTCTAGTCCAATAATCATAGCATCGAGTAGATTCAATTTTTCTATTTGTTTTCGAGTTCCTCTCTTGGATCTATATTGATTTCTTGAAAATTTCGGCATAATTCACAAATTTGATCAAAAGTTTCTTGGAAATGTCACCTTTTCCTACTTGATTCAATTTTCTAGCATTATCATTAAGTCCTCTTAAGAACAAGGTTCTAATAGTGTTGAGATCAAGCTTAAGTTTTGACCTTTACTTGAATTATACATAAATATTCCAAATAATCTTCAATCATTTCATCATCATCTTGTATATGATTGTAAAAATTTCATCCTGCCATCTCCAGGGTTTTGAAATATTCTTGATATGTGAACAAAAATACTCTCTTCATCGATCCCAAGAAGTTATGGTGTTCCTCCCTAAACCCCATAAACCGGGTAGGGATGGAGTCATGAGGGTAGCGAGGAAATAATCTTGCTTGAGCCTCGGTTATAATCATAACTTCTACATAGAATATCAAACTCAAATAAAGAGTCGGGATGTTTATGAACCTTACCATGGAAATGAGGAGGAATGAGTGGTGGAATATTCTTCATCTGACGATGTAGTATCGGGATCCACGGTGGAAACACAAAGTGGATTGTCCTTCATTCACACTGGTTGTCTACCTGATCCCCTCCAAATGACCTTCTTGGTCCGCATTGTTCCCTTCTTGCTTGTGCCGCTCTCCACGGGATGATCCACACACAGTACATTGTGCGAATCCGAGGTGGTTGTTCTGCGTGATGGGTTTGAATTGAATTGGACACGCATGCTGCGAAGGGGCCAATATGAGAAAAAAATATTTTGGCCCTTAGTGGGCTTCGAACCCTCACCTTTCCTAGGCATTCATTTCAAAAAGAAAAAAAGAAAGAAAAATAACAAAACAACTTCTAAAAAATGCTGTCAGAAATCAATTAACAACAGTAAAATTCCTGGAGAAATTTTGGAAAAATACGAGCAATTAAAATTAAGGCAAGACGCGAGCCTGCGGGAAGGCGACGAGTTTGG
Source organism: Pinus albicaulis (assembly GCA_034641835.2). Classification (NCBI taxonomy): domain Eukaryota; kingdom Viridiplantae; phylum Streptophyta; class Pinopsida; order Pinales; family Pinaceae; genus Pinus; species Pinus albicaulis. The sequence goes on from JAXQQM020063659.1 coordinate 15,508, forward strand.
GAAACCACTGCAAAACCCTGAGCACGGCTCGACAAGCTACTTTCTTGACACCACCACACAAAGACGGCTGCAGCAACATGCATCAAGCCAGATAAGCTCCATGCAACTCCCGCCGTACCCCAGCCCTTCTTCCTTTACGCCCTTAATTTTTGGCAGCATCCCTTTGGAAACCTCCAACTTCCCCACCAACCCCAGATCTGAAGGCATCAACCACGAAACGGAGACAAAAGGAACTGCATCAGTAGGGCACATTCCCAATCGACACAGCGAGAAAAAATCGTCCCCATGCAAGCCCATCTCGAAGGAAATACCAAGACTAATCATTGAAGATCCATGCATAAACGAATACAGAGATCACATGAGAAAATACGCCCTGATATGCAGATTCATGGGGGTCTGACTGAACGAAAAGGATCTTTGCTGGTGGATAAACCAGAAATGGAAACCCAAAGGGGGATTTCGAGCTTCAGCTGGGATTGAGGAGCTTTTTCACCGTCATCTTCGCCCACAGGGATGACCGAGATCGTATCTTCGACGGAGGACCATATTTCTACAACTCTGCTGGACTATACATCACGTACTGGAGACCAAACTTCGCTCCAGAACAGGAGGACTTCAAAAAAGTTCCAGTATGGATTCGCCTTCACTCTCTGCCTGTGGATTACTGGCACAAGCGAATCTTGGAGGCCATAGGAAACCAGCTGGGAGTCTTCATCAAAGCCTCAGATCTAACATCACAAGGTAAGTACACTACTTATGCTAGAATCTATGTTTACCTGGACATTTCAGGACCCCTCCCAGGCCATATGGAGCTGATCTACAGAGGAGTGCACTGGAAGCAAACGATTGATTATGAAAATATCTTATTCCGATGCCGAACCTGCCGCCAGCATGGACATCTCAGCCACGAATGCCCTGTCAATCAACCATAGCCCAAAGATCAACAGGAACAAGCAGATACTACAGTACCTGGCTTTACCCCAGCCTCAAGAAAGACTAAAGGGAGGAGAAGCAAAAAGACTCCAAAACAACCCACCAACATTACCCCCACTAATAAGACCTCCACACAAAAAAATAGCTTTGAAATTCTGGGCAACCTTGACTCACCGGAGCACCCATCAGCTCCTCAAGCCCCCATTCATCATGATCTTCCAGATTCAAGCCAACCCACGCCTACCACCAAAGCTCCAAGCTCAACCTCTGGCCCAACCCTTTCCCAGGCACCGCAATACCAACAGGACTGCTCTCCCCCACAGCTTACCACCAGCCAAACCTCAGAGCAAACCCAGCAAAGCATAGAAATGCACTTAGATCAGCCCTCAACAACCCCCTCAAACAATCCTCTGGAGGAGATCCTTGGTGATCTAGATCTTCAAAAGGTCAACGAGCAATGGTCCAAATTGGGAGTCGATGCCATTCCTCAGGACCATTTGGAGAAGATAGAAATGGCCTACTTGCAGTTGGAATACATCAACCAAAATGCAGCCAAAAGGAAATGGGGAAATAGTAGCAAAATAGGTATACAAGCCAACATGGATCTAGATCAATATAAACCATAGGGACCAGGCAAGAAAAGAGGGCGCAAATCCACAAGACAGAAGATACAAGAGCTGGGCAGACGCCTAATCAACGAGGGGGAAATCAGGGCATTGGTCCTTTCTGCTCCAAAGACTGCTCAATGAAAATCACAACCTGTAACATCAGGGGGCTCAACAGCACCTCCAAAAGAAGGATCTTGAAAAGCCGCCTATTCTCACAGCACCCAGACATCGTCCTACTACAAGAATCCAAATGCTCTTCCAAGAGCACGGAAACTCTCAAAAAACTTGTATCCAACAGTCATCAATGCATCAGCATAGATGAAATCGGGCAAGCAGGAGGGCTGATCACATTCTGGAACAAAAGCAAATTCATAGTACAAAATGCTCTGTCCACCAAGCACTCCCTATCGGTGATTCTCAACATGCCAGACTCAAGGCAATCGATCTACGTTACCAATGTATATGGAACCCAACGACTTCAGGAAAAGACGGAGATGTTGCTAGACCTGGATGAGGTCAGACAACACCATGGGGTAGATCACTGGATTTTAGGTGGAGACTATAATATGATTACCAATCTAGCAGAGAAAAAGGGAGGCCTACGAAGACTGGATAAGGACTCGAAAGCATTCAACAATTTTATTGCTGCTTCCAAACTCATTGACATCCCCACCGTCAATGGTTTACATACCTGGAACAACAAGCAAGGAGGAAATCGGTAGATAGCTTCAAGGCTTGACAGATTCCTCATGTCGGAATCCATTCTGTTGCATAATATAGACATGGAGGCCAACATTCTGCCCATAGGAGGATCCGATCACTGGCCAGTGCAGATCCACTTCACCAACTTGGACAAACCACAAAACAGTCCTTTCAGATTTGAGGCCTTCTGGACAGAGCACCCATCATTCATGGAGAATATACAAAACTAGTGGACTCAAACCACCATAAGGAGCGACAACATCATGTATATAATCCAGCAGAAGCTCAAAATTATAAAGACCAACCTCAAACAATGGAACAAAGATACCTTCGGCAACATATTTCAAGCCAAAAGAGAACTTGAGGTAAAAATGGTGAATCTCCAGCAAACTCTGATTACAGAAGGGCCCAATGAGGAGCGCAACACTCAAGAATCGACTCTGCAAAGGCAATGGGAAGAAAGACTAAAACAGGAAGAGCTACTGTGGAGACAGAAATCGAGAGTGCAATGGTTAAAAAAGGGTGAGCACAACACCAGCTTCTTTCACAAGTCCACCATACAGAATAGAGCTTTCAATCGCATCCTATCCCTCAAGACTGCAGATGGCGATCAAGTCTTCTCACGGGATCACATCGGATCTGAGCTAAACTCCTATTTCACCTCTCTTCTCAGAGAACCTCTTCAAGATCGATCCTAAGCTATTAAGGAAATTTTGGGAGCCATACCCAGCTTAGTTACAGAGGATAAAAACGCCCTACTACTAAGAGAGTTTACTGAGCAGGAGATTGAAGAAACCGTCTTCTCCATGGCCACGAACAAGGCCCCCGGACCTGACGGATTTACAATTGAATTCTTCAAGGCGTGCTAGCCCATTATTAAAGCTGATCTTTTTGTTCTTGTAAGAAACTTTCACAAAACCAAGAAAGTCCTGCCTGCCATCAATGCCACTTTCCTTACCTTAATCCCCAAATCGAACCAGGCCGACTCCCCTGACAAGTTCCACCCCATAGCCCTTTGCAATGTCCTCTATAAAATCCTCTCCAAATTGATGGCAGACAGACTCAAACCCGTCCTCCCCTCAATCATTTCTCATGAGAAAACGGGCTACGTCGAAGGCAGGCAGGTCACTGACAGCATAATCCTCACCCAGGAAGTTTTGCACTCTCTCAAAACAAATAAATCTCCAGGTATGTTAATCCAGCTTCATCTGTCCAAGGCCTTTGACAAAATTAGCTGGCAATATATGAAAGCAATCCTCCAAGCTTTTGGATTCAGTGAGCTATGGACAAACTGGATAATGGAACTGGTTTCAGGTGCTTTTTTCTCTATCCTGCTTAATGGAGGACCCCTACAACCCTTCAGTCCATCCAGAGGTATAAGACAAGGGGACCCCCTGTCTCCTTTTCTCTTCATCATAATGGCAGAAGGGCTAGGAAGATCCTTAACCAAGGTAAAGTAGCAGAACCAACTCAAAGGTATCAAACCGGCACACCTAGGACCCACTATAACGCATCAGCAATTCGTTGACGACACCATGCTCATGGGCGCCCCCACAGCACAGGAAGCTCGAACCATCAGCAAGGTGTTAAAAACCTTCTCGAATGCCTCAGGTATGGAAATCAATCTAACCAAATCCAAACTTTTTTTCTTCAACACATCCACTCCTGTGCAGAGAAATCTCAGCAGAATTCTAAATATTCAAAAGAACTCCCTTCCTACCAAATACCTTGGTATTCCGCTTTCGGAACATTCCTATAGATCGAGCAACTGGGAAGCCCTTCTCAACAAAATGAAAGCCAGGCTAAGTAGCTAGACCCACCGGGCTCTAAATATGGCCAGCAGACTGATATTGATAAAGTCCATCCTTCAAACCATGCCAGCCTACATGTTCTCAGCACTTGCAGCCCCTAAGGTGGCTTACAAGACCATCTGAAACATTCAGCGCTCCTTTCTCTGGAATGGACCCTCCAAGAAATCCAAATGGGCCCTCCTCAAATGGATAGACATCTGCAAACCAAAATGGAGGGAGGTTTGGGCCTCCGAGACCCTGAGCTATTGAGCAAGGCTGTAGCAGCAAAAATCTGGTGGAGATGGGTTGAAAATCCTGACTCCCTCTGGGGCGCCCTGTGGAAAGCGAAGTATACAACCCAAATCAGGGATAAAGACCTCATCTGGCTTACAGGCACCACTCAAGGATCCCCAATCTGGAACAAAGCCTGGGAAAATAGACATATTGTTCAGCAGCATAGCTTCTGGGAAGCACACCAGGGCAACACAGCCCTATTCTGGGAAGATGCCTGGCAGCAGCTTCCAATCTTGGAACACCCAGACTGGCATACTCTGAAAAGAGCCATGCAGGAGGAAGGCAAGATTATGGTAGCAGACTACTGGCAACTGGCAAACGAAGCAATCATATGGCAGAACTGGATCTCCAGAGAACAATGGCACACCCCAGCAGACCCAGGGAATGTAGACCATTTTCGACAAGACTTGGACAAAAGGAAAATCCTCAGATCCGACAAAGAGGACATCCTTAGATGGGGAAGCAACCCCAAAGGCACGTTCAACCTTAAAGAAGCTTATAAGCTCTTGGCAGCCACCCCAGATCAGCAAGCAGACCACAAATGGAAAACCCTGTGGAGTAGAGAAAATTGACCAAAAATCACACTCTTATCTTGGCTAGTCCTGCATAACAGGGCTCTCACATGGGACAACCTTCAGAGATGAGGTTTTGTAGGCCCTTCTAGATGTATGCTCTGCGAGAATGGGTCGGAAACGCTCAATCACCTGCTCAACACCTGTCCCATGGCTTGCTCCCTGTGGGATGACATGGCCATGGTCTTCAGACAGTCAGATCGAGACAGAAACTCCATCCAATCTTCCTTAAGCCAGTGGAGTTCTTCCATCTCCTCCAACCCCCTGGTCAACAGTGCCTAGAATCTAGTTCCAGGCGCAATATTTTTGACCCTATGGAAAGAGCGAAACGCAAGAATATTCAAAAACATAGCCACAGGTGTTCAAATGCTGATAAGGAAGGTTCGCTTGCTCATCACAGAAACAGTCAACGCCAAAGGCATTCAGAAGATAGAGGGCAACGTATCACCAAATGAGGCAAGAATAATACAGGTCCTGCATCTGCAAACAAGGACCAACTCTGCTGGAAGGAACCAGACCTCAACAGCAACGGTGCAGGACAAATGGACTCTGCCCCCCTTCAACACTTTCAAACTCAACTTCGATGGGGCTTCACGACAAAACCCGGGCATGGAAGGCTATGGGGGAGAAGTCTGGGACCACACAGGAGCAATCCACCTCATCTATTATGGTAATCTCGGAGTGAACACCAACAACGTTGCAGAACTCATCGCTCTCCTCCAAGGCCTCACACTGGCGAATAGATACAGGCTCCTACCTCTGATAGTGGAGGGCGATTCAGAGATAATAATACAAATGATCAGGAAACTCCAGATGGGCGCACAGGTTCACAAGGTAACCCCAAGCTGGAGGCTGTCAGCAATACTAAAAGATCTCCAAACCCAACTCTGCAATAGGACCGGGATCACCTTCCAAGCCGTTCGAAGGAAAGCGAAAAAACTAGCTGATGCACTGGCAAATGAAGGGATTGACTCCAATCTGGCAGAGCACCACAGCCTCTGGCATGATCAAGAGGAGGGAGAAATCAAAGCCAAATGCCACAATATCCACCAAGTGGATCTGCAAGCACAAGCCTAGGCAACAAGAGGTCCTTGTTCCAGAAAATCATGGCAAAATGAAACAATGGCAAACTCAAACTCATGAGCAAGCTACGCCCCAAGGAACAACACAGCCCACATGACCAAGCAAATCCACGCAGAATCCCATCACACTGGCCTCTGAAACGAAAATCCGCAGGGCAGAATGCTCGATCACCATCTTCAGATAGCGCAGCTCTGTGCTGACCGGACCTTATGGGCGTGCCAACGCGTTTGGAGCTACAGGCATAGTTCTACTGGCCACGCGGCCTCAATCATCAGCAAATCTGGCCATGGAAAGCAACACCTCCGGGAGGTCACATTGACTCCCAGGAATCTATGTAATTTTACACAAAAAGACTAATACAATCTGCTTAACTTTACAAAAAAAAACAGTAAAATTCCTTCAAATTTTTTTCCAAACAATGCTGCAGAAATAAGGGAAAAAATTACCTCTATTTGTCTAATCATAAAATTCTTACCAAATCAAATCGCCTCCCCGGCAACGGCGCCAAAATGTTGGGTGCAGGAATTGCACTTAAGAAAACTCCTCAACACTTAATTGTCAACCCGGGGGATCCATAAACTTAGAGACGAAGCACAGGCAATGCCAGAGATGGTACGAATCTTTCTAATACAAATCCCTACTTTCTTTTAAAGGAAATGTTGCAGAATCAAATCAAGACGAGAAAAAGATAACTTGAGTCATCAAAATAATCTAAGACTGAAATGAGAAAGAATGTATTTGCAAAAAAGGGGATCAAAGATAAAAAGGTGATCACTCTAGCTGATTATGCTTAACTATTAAGAGTGTGTTTCTCTTCAGTAGAGGCACTTTAGCAGTCTTGTTAGATGGGCCCTTAAATCTGCTTCCTTAGAGATTTCCTTCTTGCATTAATCTATCCTGCACTAGTGCAGGATCAGAGTTTTATGTAGAAGGTATAAAATGTGTCTTTACTGAAGGTTTTTCTACTTCATGCAAGGGCTCAAACTATTCAAGGTTTAGAGTACTCAGGTCCTATGACAAGAAACTAGTTCTTACACCAAATCAGAGCTTCCTACACTTAGCTTTTGATTCTTGAAATGATTGTTTAATTGTCGTAAGTGCTACTTTGCTGTAAAACCAGATTGCATATATGAAAAGTAAATATTTCTGAATTTAAAAAAGTACAGAAATAAAGAAACATTAAAATCTATCCTATCATAATCATCCAATGAAAGAAAGTTGCGGAAAGTAAATAAATACTTGTTGTAACACACCAACGTCCGCTGGTGCAGGTGTATGTTTCCTACTTGGACCAGGAGGGAAAGCCAATCAACCAAAATTTCCAAAAGGAAATGTCACACCAACATGCACTGGTGCAGGATGATTTCTCCTACTTGGACCAGGCGGAGAAGGCCAATACGAAATCAAGTGCAAGAAATTAAATTTGTAGGAAAGTAAATTATAGGAAAGTAAATTGCAGGGAAAAGAAATTCTATTTTCTTCACGCAACAGATCCGTTTCACACAGACAGGAGTGTTAAAAGCTAAATCACACTTTCACAATAAAACATAAATTACAGAAAGAAAAGAACGGGGTAAATGTGCTGGTTTGGCTGGACCCTAGCCAACTAGCATGTTTCCCTCTTAAGCAAAAACGGTACTCAGCACTCAATTTAATTGATCAACCAAACCATAAAACACGATTCATGAAGCCAAAGCGAAATTCCTTTTCATTATATCATTGAGGAAAATAAATGTGTGAATACACGTTCAACCCAAATTTGAGCGATAACAAAACATCCTGCTCTCGCCTCTCTGTTCTTCTCTGTTCTCTAAAAAAATTTCGCTCCTAAGTCCTATTTACAAATTACATTATATAGATCTGTTGGCTGAAGGCCGAAACAGATTGTTCAACTGCTTCATAACAAAAATGCAGAATTTAGTTTTTCGTTCTTCAAAGTAAAACGGTTTTAAAAAACCAATCTTCAGCTTCCACCCTTTGCGGATCTAATCTTTTGCTGCCTTTGGATTACGTGTTGTCGTGGCAGAAACTGCTTGAGTCAAGGCAGTGATTGAGAGAGTTTGGATCCGTTGTGAGGATCTGCTATGTTGACAATCATACAGGATCCGATCTTGCACTAGGATCAGCAATAACGATAAGCATTCTAATCACTAAACAACACTGGATATATTGATGAGTTACAAAGAATAATTTAAAAGTAAGAATTCATATAATAAATATTCAATAAATGCTAAATCTAATAAAAATATGAAGAATAAAGGTTTGTACAAAATATGTCACCATGCATAGACTGGTGCAGGATGAGGGTACATAAAGGAAGTGAAACAGGGGTAGATGGTTATAATTTAGGAAGGGAAAAGTAGTAAAAAGGGAACAAATTAGGGGGCTAACAGTAACACTGGATTTTTAATTGTGTATACTCTGTTTAAATGTAATACAATGAGTTCAGAATCTAATCTAACAATCAAATGCCGAATGCCAAATGAAATGGCATCAGATAATAACTCAATCACCGCGCTATATTTTGCAACATTATTCGTTGTTTGACCAAGGCTTACCCCATGCATAGAAACTAACTCATCGGTGGGTGAATAGATGACCCAGGCTGCGGAAGAGATATTCCATGTACTACGACAGGCACCATCAGCAAAACTAATGTAGGATTGAAGGGACGTCGACATCTGCAATATCAAGAGTAATAAAGATAAGCGGGAATAGTATTCAACACAAAATTTAACTAGACACACTCATCTAATCTAAAGCAGTTAATCTAGAAAAAATAACTAATCTACAGGTAAGATATTCACACAAAAAATCAAGCATAATATCTCTTCAGATAAATTCCATTTCTAGGTTTACCTAAAGAGACCCCATCATAATCAATCAATTCGTAAGCCCCTTTTGCAAGCACTCGCTTGACAATATAAGGACCATGCCACATAGGTTCAAATTTCCTAGCTCCTATTTTATCTTTAGCTTGGTCATATACCAATACTAGGTCACCCTCTAAAAAAACACAAGGTGTAACACTTTAATCGTACTGAGCTTTAACACATTTTTTATGAGCTTCGGCTGCCAATGCAGCGGTGCACTGAGTCTCATCTAATTGTGCTAGGTACAAAAAGAATTTTTTCTCCTCAGAGGTAGCTGGTAGTAGCTCTATGGCTAATTGGAGTGACGGTATTTCGCATTCAATCAGTAACACAACTTCTAAATCGTAGACCAGTTGAAAAGGAGTGAAACTTGTTGCGGTTTTTGCTGAGGTTCGGTATGCCCAAAGTGCTGAGAAAAGCATAGTATGCCAATTCGATTTATGAATTCTGATTATCCATTTAATCATAGTGGTTAAAACTTTATTGACAGCTTCAACCTGACCATTAGCCTGTGGGTAATATGGAGTAGAACTATCATGGCGCAGGTCAAGCTGGTCAGAAAGTTTGGTCATCGTAATGTTTTGAAAATGGCTCCCATGATCAGTAATGATAGCTTGGGGTACATCGAATCGAGAAATCACGTGATTGAATACAAAAGTAGCTGCAGTTTTGCCATCTGCCGCAAATGTAGGCATCGCCTTGACCCATTTGGTAAAATAATCTACTGCTAGAATAATATACCCATGCCTCTCGGCCAAGTGAGGGTTACATGTAATGAAATCAATGCCCCATTTTTCAAAAGGACCGATAGCAATTATGGGGTGAAGAGGAGCTGGTGGTGCATGCATTTTTCGATCAAAAACTTGACAATTGTGGCATTTTCGGACTGCAAGAATACAATATTTAAATAACGAAGGCCAAAAAGAACCAGCGCGTAATATATTTTGGGTTGTGGCATACCCAGACATATAAACATCACATGCTCCAGAATGGCAGTCATTCAAAACTCGTTCAGCCTCTTCATGAGTTAAACAACGTCGAAATACAGAATCCACACCACGACAATAAAGCGTGTCTCCAAAAATATTGTATTTCTAGGATTGGTAACGGATGTGTCGTCGAAGTGAATGTGAATGCTCAAGCCTAAAAGTTTGGGTTTGGAGATAAATGATGATATCCCCATATCAAGGATCTAATGTACTGATAAGAAATAGAGATTCATTAGCGATCGAATGCTCCACCACAGTTTCCGTCTCAGTATTTGGGAAGTCACACATGAGTTCAGCGAACAATAGCGATTTCTTTGATTTGGATTTCTCAAATTCTAAATCAAACTCTTGAAGGATAACTATCCACTTCGAGTATTTTCCCCCGAGAAATAATTTAGTCAAAATGTACATCATCGGGTTACAATTAGAAATCATAGTTGTTTTTCGTAACAAAATGTAATGATGAAAACGTTGGACAGCTTGAACTACTGCCAAGGCCAATTTCTCCACATGCAAGTATCTAATCTCTGTGGGATTGAGATTCCGACTGGGATAGTAAATCACATGCTCGTTGTGGAATTCATCTTCCTGAACTAATACCATTCCAATGGTGTAATCAGAGGCTGCTAAGTATAAAAAGTATTCTTGGCTATAATTTGGTGGATGCAGTAACGGTGCATGGGTCAACACGTGTCTTAAAGCATCAAAATATCGATCAGTGATCTCATCCAAAATGAAAGGAATATTTTGTTTCAAAAGCCTGGTAAAACCTTTGGTTAAATCAACATAGTTCTGGATGAATCTATGTAGAAATTTTGCTTTCCCCTGCAAACTTTGGAGTTGGTTGAGTGAGGAAGGAGGAGGTAAATTGATAATAGCCTCAACCTTCAAAGGGTCAACACGAATACCTTCTTTCGAAACAAAAAATCCTAGTAACCTACCAGATTGTACATAGAAAATACACTTGTGTGGATTCAAGTGAATCTTATAATACCTACATCTCATAAAAATCGCTCGTAAGTGAGCTGGATGATCTTCCCTATGTAATGAATGAGCAGGTAAATCATCGAGATAAGATTGTACAATGTGTTTAATGTCATAAAAATCATAGGACATTGGCCTTTGAAAAGTTGCCCTAGCATTCTTTAATCCGAAAGGTAATTTACAATAAGCAAACGTTCCCCAAGGACAAATGAACACTGTTTTTGGTTGATCGGCAGGGAGTATGTTTATCTGATTGTATCCAGAAAATCCATCCATGAATGAATACATTTCATTTCCAGCACAATCGTCAATAATTTAGTCGATATAAGGAGTTGGATGATTGCCTTTAGGACAAGCTTTGTTAATATCCCTATAGTCAACACATACTCGTATTGTTCCTTGTTTTTTTTGTAACAGGAACGATATTAGATACCCAATCCGTTAACGAGATCGGATAAATAAAACCTACTCTCAGTAATTTCTCAACTTCGGCTTTAATGGTAGCAGCTTTTCGTGGATGTATCAGACGTAATCTCTGTCTGACAGGTTTAGCATCCGAGTAAGTCTTTATTTCATGAATGACAATGTTGGGATCGATTCCTGGCATTTCTTCATAAGACCGGGCAAATATGTCGCGGAATTCTTGAAATAGGGCTTTATATGTAGAAATTTCATCTAGCATACATGAAGCACCTATATGAATGTTTTCAATAATTCTGGGTTTCACTGAGATGTCAATAGGAATGGTAGAAGAAATATTCCCCAAATTTACTTCAGAATCCAAATTTGTGATCGAGATTGGACTCTGAGGTTCCTCGACATCGTTAGTTGTAAAAAGAGAGGAAAAATTATTTTCGAATTTATCAAGCTCAGATAAAAATGATGACCTATGATGGAGATAATCCCATGGAAATTCGTCTACAGACAATAATTCATGAAAGCTTTCATTAGTATGAAACACTTGTTGAAAAGGATCAGGAATTGATGTTGTAGCGGATTTCGATGTTGAAAATTATTCTTCACTGATCACATTCATTGGATCAGCATCAGTTGATAAAGGGTCGGAAAATGACTGTACTACATGATATGCTATCTCAAAAGGACTCAAAGGCATTTTGCCATTGAATGAATCTAGTTTTGATTCTGAAGGCACTATCCAAGGATCAACAAATGGAATAGTGCTTGATGTAATCATATTGATATTAGCAATATTATGCGATACGTTAGGTGGATGCATAGAAAAATTTCCCATTAAAGAAGAATCTTTGATTAAACCTACTCCTACATCCTCATAAGGGATAGTCATTTTTCCTACATGCTGAATACTATCAGTAGAAGCTGGGTCAGACGAATAATATGAGAGTTACTCGACCTTCACAATCTTTCCTTGATGAGGAAACATAATTATCTGAAAGACGGATGCCACGACAACAGTGATAGCATAAGACCAACTTCGACCCAGAAGAAGGTTGTAATCTAGAGGGGCATCAACTACTTCCACATCTAAATTAATGGTTTTTCCTTCGACTTCTATCGGTAGATCCTGTAAAATGTCGAATGGATGGAATCCTCTTCCATCAAAAGCTTTGAGGATTGTTGGTGACTGGTTAAGGGTTGGAGAACCAAGTGATTTCCAACAATTTAATGACATGATACACGTAGATGCTCCTTCATCAATAACAGTATGAAAGCAACGTCTATTTTTTACTAGGACTGGGATCTGAAAAGTCTTTTGATGAGGGAGACGAGGTGTAAAGTTTTCTAAATCGAAGACCATGAGGTTTGAATCTTGAATATCTACAGCTCCAATAATTTCCTTCGTGTTGGACATGATTGCAGCACTTCCAAGGCTAACATTGTTGAAGGAGAGATTTCTAAATCCTCCACAATGTTGTAATTCTGAGAAGCTCTCGCATGTGGATTGAAAGCTGATTTACGAAGTACACCTTTAGTAGGCAGTTTGATTACTAAATCAGGATTTTGTTTCTCAATATGCAGTGGATCAGAAACCGAAGGAGATGTAGTTGGTGCAGAACTAGAATTTTCTACTTCTTTACCAACAACATGGTTTTTACTACCATAATCTTGCGATCGATTCGCAACCATCAGAATATCTGCTAATGCATTGGAGGAAGATCCAATCATTTTCTATCTTGAACAGGAAAAGTATCCTTCAAAACAGCAGGGGGGATGAACCTTTGACGAATTTAGATACCTCGGCCCTATGCGGACATTCCTTGGTGAAATGATCCTCGTCACAAATAAGACAAGGATAACGAGGTTTATATTTATTATCAATTGATTCATTTTTATCATTTTTTTCCTTATGAGATGAAGTCTGCTTATTATTTTTCTTCCCTTTCTTCTTGTTGCTGGATTTCGACTTTGCAGTAGATGAAACTACAATGTGAATATCGGCAGAAGTTTCCAGGGGAGATTATCCTTTTGGTGAATTAGGTAAATTTATTATGGGAGAAGTAACCTTTGAAGATTTCTTCTTACTCTTAGTCTTACTAATTGAACCGATTACACCATCAGTGGCATGAGACATTGAAGGAGTTTTTGTTATCTGACCAGGACGTGGTAAATAGGGAATTTTCTCGTACAAAGTTCCGAACTGGGTATACCCAAAATCTAGATATTGAGCTTGAGAAATAACTTGCTCTTCTGTAACAACTCTTGATTTGGCTACATCTTCAGTGATATTTGGTAGCAATGATTTGAAAAACCATTCCACCAATATTTGATCCGGGATAAAATCTTTTACCAAACTTCTTCTACGTCGCCATTCATGAATATGATCTGATATGTATGTAGACGTAGATTGTTTTAGTGAAGCTAATAATTCTGTGCCATTGTTGTATCTGACTGGCAACTGAAAATGAGTTAAGAAAGAATTTTCTAGAGCATTAAAATTGGTAAATGAGCCTCGTGGTAATTCAATGTACCACTTCGCAACTAATCCTATTAATGTTATCTGAAAAATTCTAAGTCGAATGCAATCGTCGATTAATGAGTTGGATGCACACCAAAGGTGGTAAGTCATGACATGGTTAGAAGGATCCTCTCCTGATTTTCCTTCAAACTTTGGGATATCACTAGGAAACTTATGTGGCATAGGCAGCCAATACGGATGATAATAGATAGGATCATTCATAAAGTGAGATAAATCTAAAGTTTCTATGAATGGAAATCGATGGGTAGGGTCTTTTTGATAACCTTGTGAGACTAAACCAATCCCAGGAGGAGGATATCCAGGATAACCTGGAATAGGTTGTGCATTTGGAATCGGAGTGCCCCCTATATAACTAGGAATAACTAGACCATATTGGGGTTGAACAAGTGTCTGATATGTATACCTAGGGTACGGTTGTTGCGGGTAGACTAGAGTTTTAATAGGTCCATATTGATATGTCCCTTGATACAGTTGATAAGTAAACTGAGGTTAACTTGTTATAACTATACTTGTAACAGGTTGTCCCGTCGGCATCTGAACAGTAGTCTAAATTGTAGGTCCAGACTGCAGAATAGAAGCCTGAGGAATTTGTACTGATGTTTGAGGGGCAGAACTAATAGGAGCTGTAGACACTTCAGGAATAGGTGTGGTCAGTTGAACAGAAGTCTGAGCAGTATTTTGGGGCGGAGTCGTAGGTGTACTCGGACCAGGTTGTTTAACACGACCAGATGCAGGTGTTTGAATGACAGGTTGGACAGGTTGTTGGGGTTGATTATAACCAACTTGTTTTCAAGCTTGATAATAAGATACTTGCATATTTGGTTTTAAATTCTGTTGGACTTGAGATGGATCCCACACCATTCTGGGATATGAAGTTCCCAATGAAGGTTTTACATAAGACAGACTGTAATTTGGTTGAACATATGATTGATAATTGACTGGATAATTTCCACCTCCTTATATGATTTGTTGTTCTGGATAGAACTATTGTCCTAAAAGAGGTTGCAATCCTTGAGCTGTGTATTGCCCTTGAGGTTGATAATGACCTTGAGGCATATACTGACCTTGAGGCTGACCTTGGGGTATGCACTGTCCTTGAGGTTGATACTGACCTTGAGGTATGTACTGTCCTTGAGGTTACCCCCTAGGCTGTATTTTACTATTTTGAGATTGCCCCCCAGTCGATAAATTACTACCTTGAGAACCAGGGTTCGAGATATTTCCAGACATCATATAAACTTGCTCATTGTTCAAAGTTCCAGTATTTGATTCATTCGTGCCAGATGATGACATTGGTTTGTTAAGAAGAGGAGATGCTCCTGAGAATGTACCAGAGAGTGACTGATAGCCTACAGGAACAGACAGACCACCATACATAAATGTTTCTGGCGATTCAGTAAACATATATGACTCACTAGACATGTTTAGCTGAGGTATATGACCTATTGGTGTAGGGAAAAAAGGAATTCGGGGTGGCGAGTACTGAAGACCTACGTTTCGTAGAAAATCTATTAATGAAGAATACCAAGCGTCTTGTCTAAAAGGACTATAAAAAATTGATTCACGTTCTCTAAGTTCTAAAGTTTCCTGAGTTGAAGGAAGAACAACCTCTTCCTCTATATCAGTGATTTCTTCAATACTAATGAGATCAGGAGGAAGATCTTCTGTAATCCGATTTCTTACTTTGGGTGAATCAAGATAATTGGAATTTGAGCAATGAATTCTAAAGTAGGTTCTGATGCAGTAGGTTTAGTTTCCAGTTCACAAATTTCAGGTTCTTCAGGTGATAATTCACTTGTTGTAGAAGTAACTTCGATTAATTCGGAAATTGAAACTGTTTTTAGAGTACGTTTTGTTATCTGCGGTTGATCTACTTCAAAATCAGGATGAATAATTATAGATGATTCTCCTTGTTTTGTTAATATAGTTCTACCGATAACATTTGGTATCAGAGATTTAAGTCTTTCTAGTTGGCTTAGTGTGTACTCAGGGGGCTTCCCCTGAGTTCTACGTGATCGTCTCGATAATTTAGCCATGATCAAAACTTTTAACACACACAAACAAATAAAAAATTCAAACAAACCCTAAAGTCGCTAAGGAAACAATCAAGTGAATCACATGCCTATAAAAATCTAATAGCTCAATCCACACAATAACAATAGATCCCCACACTGAAAACACTAGTTGGTGATGAAATCCAACATCGTAGAATTTTAATGCAGAAATGGTAGTTGGAATAGTAACCCCGACAACCTGCTTAATGAAACAGACATGTGCAAGTTTCTCCACTTAAACCATCTTGAGTGAAGATAACTCTCTGGAGAGTCCAAGTGAGTCTAGTCGACGTCTGCTCTAGGTACAGTGGGACCTCCCCTCCACCATCACCCTGGGAAAGAATCCTATAGTCTATGGCCACTAAGGTCACCAATGGGAACACATATACCTGGGGGAACAGTCTGCGATCCGATATACACGCAAGGGCAGAGTAACAATCTCAATCCCCTTGAAGGCTCCTTGACATAATCCAAGGTTTACTGACTAGTGACCATAGGCTCCTCGACAATGGTATATCCGAGGTTTATTGTTTTTAATACGTGCACATCTTCTATCGTTCCCAGTGAGATAGGTATGATTAACTCACTGGTTCGGATATGATCTCGTGCTTGACTCCTTTAGGAGGAGCTTTGTTAGGTCCCTATATTACTAGTATAGTCCCTTATTTTTATTAGTGTAACCCCCTTATTGTTATTATTGTACCCTTGTAAACCCCATTTTTTTATTATTGTGCCCTTAAATTATTATTGTTAGGTCGACTAGGGTTACATTGTGGCCCACTAGGATTACATTATGGCCACATGGACTCCTATATATAGAAATGAGCTTTTGTAAATTGTATCATCCAAGAATTGTTCATTTATGTAATGTATTGGAGGTTTCCCCCTCGAAGTGGCTTATTTCTAAGGCATTTATATCTCTTTTCTTCTATTTTTGGATTTGGTTACACAACATTTGGTATCAGAGCTTTGGATTCTAGGGTTTCGCTGCTCCAAACAGGTCATCGTGGAATTTTTGCTATAAGTTTTTTTCTACGAAGTTTCAGAAGCTGAAATTTTTAGGGTGCAAAGCTGAAATCTTGAGGAATATCGTATAAAAATTTTAGAGCTTGGTTCGCAATATGTTCGAAGATATGATCTATGGAAGTTAGGTATTTTTTCAGGCTCCTAAACAGGACATCGTGGCGTTTGCGCTATAATATTTTTTCTACGAAGTCTCAAAATTTGAAATTCATAAGGTGCAAATTTGAAATCCCAAGGAACATCGTCAAAAAATTTCAGATCTTGGTTCGCAACATTTTTGTAGATATGATCTTTGGAAGGTAGTGATTTTTCAAGCTCCTGAATTTCATCTCAAAGAGGTGATCATGGGAAAATCTTCATAACTCTCTCTCTCTGAGCATCAGATTGGAGTGCCGTAAAAATTGGTCGCTAGTACATGGAATTTAGTTTCTTGGCTATCAATTTTAGAGCCGAAGGACAAAACAATGACACTTGGAAAGTCATACAAGTTCATTGTACTGAACTAGTCCATAATTAGGTCATTGTGGGAGATTGGACATAAATTTGTCTTGGAGAATACAAATCAGGTCAGACCTGTGGCATTCGAAAGATAATTCAGAAGGCTACGTCGGTACTGAAATTCAAATATTGAAGTTCTGCAATTACAGAGATAACCCAATTTCAATATGGAGCTCCTCAAAAGCAAGAAAAAGGTGTGTATTGTTTTTTGCGAATTGCATAAGTCTTGTTTGAAGAATCAATTTGAATTGATTCCAAGGGCATATTGTAGAATAGATATTAGTATTGGGTTCTAAAAGATGACCTGTAAAAATAATTCAACACCCATTAAGCCTTCAGAAGGCTCTACTATGACTCATGAAGATGAAGAATTGCAACATGATCTATCAAAATTACAGGAGCAAGTGCAACAAATTTCACTCTCGCAAAGAGCAAAAAAAAATGAAATGGAAGTTTTGAAGAAAGGTGTGGAAGCGAAGATGGATGGTTTGAAGAAAGGCGTGGAAGCTAAGATGGATGGCATGGACGCTGGCATGGAAGCTAAGATGGATGACATGAAAGACAACATGGAAAACATGAAGAATGATATAAAAGCAGACATCGAAGGTTTGACAAAGTTGATACAAGAAATGTTTCCTAATGGTGAAAATATAGTAGAAGAACCTCATGATGAGAACAAAATAAATGTCAATCGTGATTTCATAAACTCTAATTTTGGCGGGAAGAACCACCATATTTCAAAAATGGATATGAGGAAGTTTGATGGAAAGGATCCTATAACATGGATACTACAGATGGAGCAATATTTTGATCTCCATAACGTGCAAAACACACAAAAGGTACGCATTGCAACTTTACATTTAGAACAAAATACATTTGTATGGTAACGATGGCTTTGTTCCCGTAAAAAAATTGTCACTTGGTCAATTTTTACGGAGGAAATGATAGCACATTATGAGGATACAAAGAGCAACACCTTCTTTACCCAATTGATAAATCTCAAACAAAAGGGTTTAGTGGGGCAGCACATTGAGGACTTCCAAAAAATTGAATATAAGGGTAACTGATCTTACAGAGGAACACAGGATTGATCTCTTCCTAGGAACTTTAAAGGATAACATCCAACATGAAGTTCGTGTTTTGGAACCTGATTCATTGGAGAAGGCATTCAGGTTGGCAAGAAAAGTTGAATGTAAAATTATGGCGACAATGAAGCCTACCACTCAATTCTATAAAGAAGGAAGTGTTGCTACGCCTAGATTTCCACAACCTACAAGGTTGACACCACAACAATTGGAAGAAAAAAGAGCAAAAGGGCTTTGCTACAGTTGTGATAGCAAATACACTAAAGGTCATAAGTGTGTCGAGAAGAAATTATTTTACATAGATTGTGAAGAGGAAGAAGAAAATGAACAAGAAGAGGATATACACCAGGAACCAGCCCTAGAAGAGGAAGAAATGAATCCGATCATATCGTGTAATGCATTGGCAGGAATTACCACTCCTCAAACTCTCAAGATAGAAGGACATATCAAGAAGAAAAAAGTAATAGTGTTGATTGATTCAGGTAGTACCCATAATTTTATTCATTGTAAGGTAGCCAAGGAATTGAATTGTTTCCTATACCCAGCACCAGAATGTCAAGTGATGGTTGCAAATGGAGGAACTATAAATTGCTCAGGAAAATGCCATACTATCAAGCTAACCATGGGGGAATATGTATTGAATAGTCCAATGCTTTCCATTCCTATGGGAGGTGTTGATGTTGTTCTAGGAGTACAATGGTTACAATCTTTGGGGACGGTAGCTTTTAATTTTCAAGAAATTTTCTTGAAATTTTTTTCAGAAGGAAAGGATGTCGAATTACGGGGTATTGCAGGAAAGTCGGGAAAGATAATAAGCTCTAATGTCATGACAAAGCTTCTAAAAAAAGAACAACGAGGCGTAATTGAACAATTATGCTCACTAGAAGTTCCAACATCAAAATCATCTATTTCTACAGATCTCCAGCAAGTCTTGGACAATCATTCTAAGGTGTTTGAAACTCCCGAAAGGACTCCCGCCTATTCGTGATCATGATCATGCTATTCATTTGATTCTAGGAAGTGTTCCTCCAAACATCAGGCCTTATAGATATCCTTACGTCCAAAAGAGCGAAATTGAGCGTATGATTGCAGAAATGTTAGAGGCGAGTATAATTCAACCTAGTCAAAGTTCTTTCTCTGCTCCTGTAGTATTGGTACAAGATAAGGATGGATCATGGCAAATGTGTCCGGATTATAGGGAGCTCAATAAGCTCACCATTAAAGATAAATTTCCCATTCCTGTGATTGATGAATTATTGGATGAATTACATGGAGCAATTTATTTTACCAAGTTGGATCTTCGTTCAGGATATCATCAAATTAGAATGAAGACTGAAGATATTCCAAAAACAGCATTTCGAACTCATGAGGGTCATTATGAATTTTTGGTCATGCCTTTTGGCCTTACCAATGCACCTTCTACATTTCAAGGGTTGATGAATTCAATTTTAAAACCCTTCCTTAGAAAATTTGTGCTAGTATTTTTTGATGATATACTAATCTATAGCAGGTCTTGGAAGGATCATGTTGAACATGTTGACAGGGTGCTCCAACTATTGCAGGAGAAACAATTATATGCAAAAACATCCAAATGTTTCTTTGGAGTACAAGAGGTGGAATATCTGGGTCATATTGTATCTCACGAGGGTGTTAAAGTAGACCCCAACAAAATTAAAGCCATTAAGGAATGGAAAGTCCCCACAACCATAAAGCAGTTGCGAGGATTTCTCAGGTTAACAGGGTATTATCGCAAGTTTGTTAAAAATTATGGGAGAATAGCAGCACTTCTAACAACATTATTGAAGAAAGATGCATTTTCATGGACTCCTGAAGCAACTAAGGCCTTTGAACATCTTAAAGAGGCAATGTGCCTAGCACTGGTCTTAGCTACGCCAGACTTCACAAAAACCTTTATTGTGGAATGTGATGCCTCAGGAAGTGGAATTGGTGCAGTTTTAATGCAGGAAGGAAGACCCATTGCTTTTGAAAGTCGTCCAATCAAAGGAAAGTATTTACAGAAACCTATTTATGAGAAGGAAATGTTAGCAATACCGCATGCACTAAAGAAATGGCGAACTTACCTAATGGGAAGACACTTCAAGGTAAAAACTGATCATGATAGTCTTAAACACTTTTTGGAACAAAGACTATCTTCAGAAGAGCAGCAAAAATGGGTCACAAAGATGTTGGGTTATGACTTTGAAATAATCTACAAAAAATGAAAGCTTAATGTTGTTGCAGATGCACTCTCAAGAAAGAATGAAGAGGTGGAAGCATTGCTTTGTGCCATTTCTATTATCCAATCGGATTGGATAACCGAAGCAAGAGATGAATGGAAGAAGGACAAAGATGTATGGACACTCATTCAAAAGTTGCAGCAAGATCCTAGTACATCTGATACATTTAGTTGGAAAAATGATTCCTTATGGTACAAAGATCGCTTATATCTTTGTAAGAATTCCCAACTAAAACAAAAGATTCTTCCGGAATTGCACACTTCTCCTTTAGGAGGACACTCAGGATTTTTAAAAACTTACCACAAGGTGAAGAAAGAATTTTTTTGGGATGGCCTTAAATCTGATATTCAAAAGTTTGTGGCGGAATGTTTGGTTTGCCAGCAGAATAAAGTGGAGACAATTAAGACCCCGTGACTTCTACAACCTTTATCCATTCCAAGTCAACGTTGGGAGGAGATTTCAATGAATTTTATCACAGGTTTACCTAAGTCCGAAGGAAAGAGTGTCATCATGGTGGTAGTTGATAGACTTACCAAGAATGCACACTTTTGTGCATTATCTCATCCATTTAAAGCAAGTACAGTTGCTACTACATTTATGGACAGAATTCAAAAGCTACATGGAAGCCCAAGGGTTATTGTGAGCGACAGAGATCCCATTTTACTGGAAATTTTTGGACGGAGTTATTTTCTTGTTTGGGTACTCAATTAGCTCATAGCTCATCTTATCATCCTCAATCTGATGGTCAAACTGAGATAGTAAATAAATGTTTGGAAGGATATCTTCGTTGTTTTGTATCCGATAAACAAACACAATGGGTCAAGTGGTTACCTCTTGCTGAATGGTGGTATAACACTTCCTTCCATACTGCAGCAAAAATGACCCCATTTATGGCACTTCATGGATATCATCCACCATCCATCACATCATCTTTAAGGGAAAATTCGAAGGTTCAAGCAGTGGAAGATCACATCGAGCATCAGCAAGAAGTTCTCCAACTCTTAAAGGATAACCTGAATTTGGCACAAAATCGAATGAAACAACAGGCACATCAACATCGCAGCGAGAGAAGTTTTGATGTAGGAGATTGGGTATTTTTACTACTACAACCATACAAACAAATTTCCCTCAAGCAAGCTAAGAAGGATAATAAATTATCGCCAAAGTACTATGGTCCTTACAAGGTGTTGCAAAAGATTGGTACTATGGCATACAAATTGGAGCTTCCTGCTTCTTCGCGAGTACATCCAGCTTTCCATGTTTCATGCTTAAAGAAGGTTATAGGAGAAAATATTCCAGTTCAAACAATATTGCCAGAACTTGATGAGGAAGAAAAAATCATATTGGAACCAGAAGCGGTCATGGAAACAAGAACTCGACAACTACGGAATCGATCAATTTCAGAGTATCTCATCAAGTGGAAGAACTTACCCACTGAAGATTCTACATGGGAGGATGAGAATTTTATACAGAAGCACCCGAAGCTACTAAAGTGTTGAGGACAACACTTTTTTGAAGGAGAGGGGCATGTTAGGTCCCTATATCCCTAGTATAGCCCCTTATTATTGTTAGTGTAAACCCCTTATTGTTATTATTGTACCCTTGTAACCCCCATTTTGTTATTATTGTGCCCTTAAATTATTATTGTTAGGTCGGGTAGGATTACATTGTGGCCCACTAGGATTACATTATGGCCCCATGGACTCCTATATATAGAAAGGAGGTTTTGTAAATTGTATCATCCAAGAATTGTTCATTCATGTAATGTATTGGAGGTTGCCCCCTCGAAGTGGCTCATTTCTAAGGCGTGAATATCTATTTTCTTTTCTCTTTGGAGCTGGTTACACAACATCATCTCATAACTCTATTTCCTCAAATGAAACCTTACTATAGCCACAACAACTAAAGATCCAGGAACAATGTCTAATAAAATTCATATGAAGGGATATGATGACTGCAGTCCAAATATACCTGAGTTGTTTGAACTAGCTAACATTTTACCACAACAAAGACTTAGAATTGCTTGAATTTTCAAGATTGTTCACGATACTACTACATGTAGGGAAAACAGTGAGAAGCACTATGACACTACCATCACTCCAAGAAACAGCTTCGACAAAATAAAATACAAAAATCTTGACCAAACATTAATAATCAAAGACAAGACAGTTGGACATAGGATCTGTGTTGATTTTAGAAACACAAATACACACCCTTGGGACAGAAATTATATCCTTCCTGCCCAAGACCATTCTATACAAATGATAGGTGCTTCTAATCATGTGTCTTTACAAAATGATGTTTCAGGGTATCACCAAATAATTAATTTGCAAAGCAAACAGCTCAAAGAATTTTTCAAGTATGATGGAAGTAGTTCCATCTTCAAACCTAGAATTACAAAACCACCAGACACCAAAGACATGTTCCTGAAAGCCATGTTTCCAGTTCTAAATTTCTGCAGTCTGATCTACCTTGATGATGTCATCATATACTTCAAAAATGACAAAGAATATCTGCATTATTTGAAAAATATGTACAGCAAAAGGAGAAGTAGAGATCAAAGGTATAAAGAAGTACAGCGGGAAGACACGGGGTTGTTTAGAGATTCATGCATGAATCCTTATGCTATGCTTGAAAGAGAAAAATTTCCAAACTTTTCTTTTCAAGAGCAGAGTGGAACAAGAGCGTCAGGAGATCCTTATGAAGATAAGATGCTCAAGTTTCACCATTTTCAGGATTTCTAGTTCCATATTTTTCAAACATTGTATATATCATTGTTTGAAGAAATAAATCAAAAAACATAAAATTCAAAAACAATAGAAAAGTAGAAAAAGATGGCAGTTTGGAAAACAGCAAGAAAGCCCCATGTTCAAAAAAAAGTCATTCGAAAAGCGCGCAAGTCTAAATGCCGCTACTAGCGCTCAAAAATGTCTTGTTCAGTTATCCAGCCTAATCATAACTGAACATGTTTTAAATTTATTTGTTAATAAGTTAGTGAGAGAAGAGATAGTCAAATTGTGTAAGCTTTACTTGTCAAAGAAAATAGATTAGAAAATATACTAGTTCCACATGCTCAAAACAAAACCAAAGAGGAAAACAGGGATGAAAAACAAACTGTATATCCTAGCCCTTATTTTTCTAAATTTCATTTTCATGCAAAATAATATTTGTGTGCAGCTTGTCTTTCATGCCACAAGTACATGAAAAATTAGACTGTCTAAACCTGATTTGGTCATTTTTCAATTTCATGTTGTAGATTAGAGAATGAAATCCTGTCAAACAGCTTAATCTTGACAGTCGATCTAGCACAAGTCGAGAAACAAAGGAGTTCATCAGTTTAATCTGAACTCCCGGCGGATATAAGTGTATAATTAGATAGTTTCATTTTTCAAAATATTATGCTGAAGGGTTGCTAGTCCAAATGCACCCGAAAGAAAAAACAAATGTTAGGAAATGTAGCTGGGTAGGTAGAAATGACTTTGATGCTAATCATGCTATCAATTTTTAGAAATAGCATCAAGAAAGAAAGAAATTTGCACCAATGGATAAAGGCACTGGTCTTCAAAAACCAATGATCTGAAATTTTGGACACCTCTTGAAAAGGAGTTGCCCTCCCCAAATGGAGCCACTGTTAGTCATCAATATTTTTCACCTGTTGATGATGACTATTTTCTTAAGCCAAGTTTTCTAGAAGCTGATCTCCAATTTGTCAAATCTGTCATCTAGAAAACACCCCTAAAATATTTTTGTTCTGCTACCTTTTCTAGTCAGCCTATGATGAGAAAAAACCTAGTTGTCAAGTCCTACCTAGTTTCAGTCATATAATCTTGTCCATGAGTTGTCATAGCTAAAGGTTATCTACTGTCAATTACCCTCATTCCCAAGTCATTCATTATCCAAATGTTGATAAAATGTCAGCTACCCTATCTCTGGTCATATGTCATTTTGAGATCTAATCATACCAAAGAAAATACTCAAAATCTGTCAAGATCACCCCTAAGTTAGGTAGTGGCGCTCTAGGGAATCCCTTCCTTGGCAAAAACATCCTGAGCCAGAAGCCTTTGTTCAGTACCAACGAGCCCTGAATTAGCGCTTAATCTGCAAAAAAAAATCCTGATACAACCATAGGTCGCACCACTAAGATGTCGTTTTGTCTCAGTTCGAAATAAATTTTGCAAAGATCCAATACAGAAAGAGATAAGTATGATCACTGTCTAAAGGAACATGTTTAAGGTCAAACAAAATCTCCATCAGATCACAAGGAAGTTCTTCAGAGTTCAAAGTCCTTGTCTATTACATCTCTGCAGGGGTGTGATTGCATCAATGATCCATGTGTAAAGGAAGCAAAAGAACAAAGTCAAAGAGGTCCTGCATGCTGACCTAGCTTGTCCTCACCAAAACAAGTGAAATACAATAAGTGAGGAGCTACTATGGTTGTAGTCTAAAATCCGGAGTTATCTAAAGAAACAAAGTGCAACCTCCAAGTCCTATTAATGAAAAGAGCTAATGTTTGGCTGATCAGCAGTATTCTTAGCACCTCCTCCAAAAGGAAATTTCAACTGGCATATGCGAACACAATCAAGAGAAGTCAATCAACTATGTCTAGCAAGCAAATACTCTACATACACAAGTCAGGTGATTTCTGGTCTAAAGGTTCACAAAGATATTTTACAAAGAAAACATATCTCAGAACACATCGCATAGAGCAGATTATTTCCTATTTGACATTACACGAAGCAGAAACATGTGATTTGAAGAAAGGTGACACATTTTGGGAATAGGTGAAATATATTATCTACAGTAAGAACCTCCTCCAAAAAGAGCAGATGGTTGGGAACATAATAAGACCTCCTTCATTGAAAAGTAGATGGTTAAAAGGCACAGTAAGAATCTCCTCCAAAAAGAGTAGATGGTTGGGCATAGATAGAACCTCCTTCAGTTAAACAGCAGAGGGTTGAGTTTTCCAAGTGTTTTCAGAAGCTATGAGTCACCTCCTTCCAAGAGATGACCGAAAGAGGCATCAACATGTTTTTATATGGTTTTTGAAGATTTTCCTTTTGAAGGACAAATTTGACAAACAATTATAAAACCATGAGGGCTCATAGGTTGAAAAACTTATTTTACATCAAGCAAAAGGATGGCATTTTGATGTGAAATTATTTTTTCCTCTGTTTATAGAGGCCCCCTCCAAGTTGTGATAAGGATGAAACTTGGGCTAAGGACCTTCATCTAAATAGCCAAGGAAAGAGAGTAGCTAACTAGGTTTAACAGTAGCCTCTGCATATGCATACAAAGAAGACAGTTAAGGAGGCCTCCTTACTTCGAAAAATAGATTTATGGTGTTTTCAAAGAACTGCCACAGTACTGTTTCTATAAGTCTTTATGATAAGTTTTCATGGTGCTTTCAAAGTAATACATATTGGGGGGCAGTAATTAATGTTTTACAAAAATACCTTTTCAAAAGGCATCAAAACCCTTCCAAATTAGATGCAAAGACATTAGAGCTTTTTCAAAACTAAAAAGGAGGAGAAGGTCATTTAAAAGTGACCATTAGCAACTTTCAAAACTCAAAACGAACATCCCTTGGCTGCTCACTGAAGAAAGGAAGCATTTTCGGGAAAATTTGAAGTTTTTTGTGCTCAAAACTCTGAGTGGCGTGCTTGTACACCTACGCGGTACGCCTGTAGGCACCCGAACACAGGGTTTGAACGGAGGCACGGTGTGCCTGTAGCTGCGCGCAGCACGCCTGTGCCTGCGGTCACCGGGCGCCCAAAGTCGACCTGACACCTCCTCTGCGCGGCGCTTTCTACTGAGAACGGCCCGCTCACCCACCAGACTTCAAAAAACTCCTCTGAACGCTGCTCCAACGATCAACAAGGTTCACAAAGTCATTTTCAAAGTATTTCTCCACTTCTTGGTCAAATTTGGAGTTAAAAAAGGGTTTCCTTGCTGTGGGTTTCAAAGGATTAAAAACAGAGTTTGCAAGTGAATGAGCTGTGTGTCAAATCAAAGGACAGTTGTCCTCAAAATCCAAAAAAGTCCTTATAAAAACCCTCATTCCTCAAAAAAAATGATGAAAGGATGAAATGGTTTTTATTAAACTCATACCTAGTTGACAAACTATAGGAAAATTGTGATCATATAAGGGGAAAGAGTTTGTTAGAAGGCTTGTGGTTCAGTGACAAAGGGTTGTTTTCTGTTATGGATACACATTAGACATCACAGGAGGATATTTTTATTTCAAAAGCAAAAACACAGTGTTTGCTAAGGATACAGTCTATGTTCCAAAACAGCCCCTTAAAAATCAGCTATACCTAAAGTGACAGTGTTTTTCAAAGGGAGCCTCTTTCTTGTTTAAAACTACAATAAACAGTGATATGAGGAGAAAGGTTTCATACGGTCAAAATCAAAGAAGTCTTTTTGCTGTGGGTATCAAGGATTAACACAATGATTGGGGAAGAGGTTGTATCAGTTTTAAAAGAGTCTTGATTACCTTTCAAAAACAGTGATAACAATGGGGCAGTGTTTGAAGAGAAGGGTTTTTGTGCCAAAACAAAAGGAGATTCCTCTTCAAAAAAAAACCACAAGCATATATTTTTTAAACCTTTTGCTCAAAAACAGTGATAAAAGTGATTTTGGTTCTCATTTGACAAATACTTGTTTGCTAGCATCAAAGAAACACAGTGACTTACAAGGAGGAAAAGGTGTGGTGCTGGGAAACTATTTCAAAGACCATTTGAATCAGCTTGTCTTGGTGAGCCAGTAAAGAGTATCTGAAGAAAAATGCCTCCCAGGCAAGATAGTAGAAGTGGTCCTCACAAAAGGTGTGAACCTTTTTCAACTAAGGAAGTGAATGCCCATCCTTCTTTGCTTTTTAACTTTCATGAGTAGGATGTTTCGAGTTTTGTCAAAAGGTTCAGGAGGTAAAAAATTATCTTCCCTTGACACATCTATTTGCTTTAAGGCTGCAAGGGAAACATGTTCATCTAGAAGGCTTAGACTTCAAGCTCTCTCCTAGATCTATCTCCAGAGCTACCAAAATTCCATATGTCGGAGAAAAATGGTTTAAACATAGCTACCTAGATTCAGATCAATATAAACCCTTCTTGAAACCAAAACATCGAGATGCATGCCCATCTATTTTTCCTTTTTCATATTTCTTGACTAGCTA
Source organism: Pinus albicaulis (assembly GCA_034641835.2). Lineage (NCBI taxonomy): Eukaryota > Viridiplantae > Streptophyta > Pinopsida > Pinales > Pinaceae > Pinus > Pinus albicaulis. The sequence continues at coordinate 43,360 of JAXQQM020063659.1, forward strand.
TGCTCCCCTCATGAAGATAATCATAAAATATTTCACATGCGAAGGAAGGTTTTCTCGGGTTTATGCTTACCATATCAGGCTACTCATGCACTTCATAAGAACCCAATTGCTAAACCTACCATTTTTCCTCTATAGAAGTATTGAAAAAATGGCTTCTACTGTTTGAAAGAAACCTTCCTCTCAGCAGCAAGCTTGTCTTTTACATCATTCCCTTATCAACATTTTCATTCTCCATCAACTTGAGAAAAAAGAAATTTCTTGGGACACTTTCATTTCACATCCCGATTTTTCCACTGCTTCTTCATCCCATGCATCTCCTTCACCATCCACTCATCATCTTTCTCCTTCTTCTAGTAAACCCACTCCTAAGAAGCAAAAATCTCCTATGATTGATCAAGAAGAAGAGCATAGTGAGGAAGAAGAGCACAGTCAAGAAGAAGAGCACAGTGAGGAAGAGCAGCACAGTGAGGAAAAGCATCACAGTGATGAAAAAGAGCATAGTGATAAAGAGAAAAAAAGTGAAGAGAGAAATAATGAATAAATGGAACAGTTTGATGAGGAACATAGCAGTCACAAAGAGGAGGATATTGGTAGTCCTCACAACAGTAAGCATGATGAGGATGAAGCACAAAACATTGAGGATATAGAGCCTAAAAGTCCTGAAGAAAGCAGGAACAAAAGTGAACAAGGTAGCCCTCAAGGAGACATGCAAGGTGACAGTTAAGGCATTCATGAGGAGGGTCAAAACAGTCCTCAAAGGGAAACTTTTGATGAAAGAAAGGAAATCCCACTAGCCAGCAAGGATGATGATGGGAGTAGCAAAGGCAAAGACCAAATAGAGCATGTGCTAGCTGCCTCTCCTAGGCAAGGGGCCATGCTTTCTTCTCCAAAGGTAACAAAGCCCCGAACATTAAGAAAGAAACTGACTCAAATTGTAACTCCAAATGTTACTAGAGCACTACGAAGCAAAGGGAAGTTTCCCAAGCAATCCATTGTCAAATTACCAAAGAGGAGGAGGACCAAGAAGGCCACCCAAAGCAAGGGAAAAGAGGAGGAGGAAAGTAGCCATGAGAAAGAGATGGAATTTGAAATAATTCAGATAAACGGTGATGACAGTGACAATGAGGCCAGAATCTTAGAGTCTCTCTTGCTAAATAGATAAGAACAAATTCATGATCTAAGAGTAGATCTAGAGAGGTCTAAAAACCTCATTCATTTTCTGCAAAAACAAAACAAGAAAATGAATGTCCACATGGCAGTTTATGAGACATGGGCTATCAAGTATCAAAAAGAAGCCTCTAAAGTGAAAATTAAGTTGGAAGAACTCATGGGCGAATTCAATGACAGTGAAGAAGAAGATCAGCCAAGGAGGAAGAGGCCAAGGACTATGGGAGAGGAAGAGGCTACCCTTTTCCAATCTTTTCCTCTTACTACTTTATTCACCCAAGAGATAGAAAACAATAGAGAAGCATGGCTTGAAAAGGTGAATGAACACTTGGAGAATAATTTGGAAAAGGCCAGTAGATACTTGAACCTTCAAAGAAAAATGACCGGGCAATATAATAAGCTTAATCAATTCGCCCGAAGGAAATTGAAGGCTACACAAGAAAATCTTAAGGAGGCTTGAAAGAGGCGCCCGGCACAAAAAGTGAAGAAATGCATATCAAAGCTTGAAATTTTGGCCTCTGCTTCTCAGCATGCTTGTGAAAACCCATGAGAGTCATGCTTGCCAAAATTGAGCATAATTCAACAAGTTTTGGTTTTTTGACATTTTTGGGCTTTTTGCAAAAAATCATGGGCATCGCCATTTTTGTTTGAAGTATCCTCAAAGGATGAAAATGGTATCATTGGATACCATAATTTCAAGGGCATCTACTCAGAAAATTTCAGATCGATTGAAGATGTTTGGTCCCCCAAAGTGGCGAAAAACAGTCACTTTTTCAACACTCTGCCCCGCATATCAGCAAAGGTTAATTTTTGGGTTTTTCCACACAGGTCAGATTTTCATAGAATTTAAGTGATTAGTTTGGGGGAAAAAAAGTATTTTCAGAAATTAGACATTCAGGGCTTTCCAACGAGCCATCACAGGCCTCGTTTCGACATCCAGAAGGCCTCCAAAGGTTGCCCACAAGACAAGGGATTTTCTGCTGCTATATTTCTGAAGTATTTTCGTAAAAAATGCAGTTTTCTGAAGTGGCTTTTCCAAATGTGCGTTTAGCCTTTTTTGGCCATTGTCAGTTGGTAAAAGTCAATTTAATTTCTTTTTTTAGCATTTTTATGATATTTTTATAGATATTTTATGCCTTGGGCTTTGCAAAGCCTCAAGGACAAAATCAGATATTTTTGATGGGCCAATGAGCTTGCTAGTTGTACTAGGAGGTTCTCCTTCATCTTGGCCTATATATTCCAAGAGAATTCATTGTAAACAAGGCTGAACTTGATGATATAGAGCAATATATGGTTATACAAGCTTGGAAGAAATACTTGTCTCATGCATTGGATAGTTTCTTGAATGTTTTGGATGATGAAAGAGGATTGCTGTTGGATTCCTTGACTTGGTAAAATGGTATAGTGTCCCTCTCTGTTATGTTTCTTAGTTTTCATACACATTTAATGTTCTTGCTTGCTATAAGAGAGTAGAGAATAGATTTCCTGATTCATTACAGCTTCTATGTTTTCTTCCTTCTTAGTCATATCAAATAATTCTTAATTGCTCTTTGATCACTGAAGAAATTGCTTGCTTGTTTCATTTATGGTTGCTATGCATGCTAAGTATGATTTACGGTACACCCTGCTTACTCATGGCTAGTCAAAACTTCCACTTCTGAAACCTTTCTTTGAATGTTTGATTGTCCTAGTTGAACCAAAGAGGTCTTGTATCAATCTTTCTCTTTGCCTAAAACTCTGCAATCTTAGTTCAAAGTGCCCAATAGCCCAAAATACTATGTCTAGGAATTCCCTCTTAGTAGTTTGAGTTATTTGTTTGTCTTAATTGTTTTTCCCCAAATTATGATAGCGATTTTCCTAAAGTTAGAGAGTCATATATCTCTATGTATCGTTTGAATGTTTATTTCTATGCATATATGAGTTTGAAGTTACATTTATCATGATTAATGATTAGCCCTACCATATAAATGTCTGCTATTGAACTATTTATGTTTGAAAGCCTTTGTCCTTCACAAACTTAGTGTCCATCCCACTTCATTTTACCTAAAGATCCATTTTACTTTGATCAAATCGGCCCTTCAATATACCTTGTATCACCATCTAAAACCTTCTCAACCTTTTCGACCCCATAGCCCAGTTGATCTAACAATATTTTTATATTTTTTAATCTTTGATCAGTTCCTCCCTCAAAAACCTAAAAACAAAACCAAAAACCTACTTCATAACGAGCCTAAAATCAGAAACATAAGAAGCAAAACACATAGATATCCCTTATACAAATAGAGAGAGCCCTCTCTGAGTCCAGGAAGGATAGGTCCTTGGGCTCCAAAGTTGGTTTGATGTTACCCTGTCATTTGGCTTGCCAATCAACCAAATCACGAGACCCTAACACGTAATATCAAGCATTGCCATGTCAATGTCAAGGTCCATTATTAAGCATTGATCATGCACATGCCTTGAGCCTTGACCCATTTGATGTGAAATACTTAGCGCCAATCTCATTCTCAAACACCCTTCTCATTACTGCCAATCTTTTAGCATGTGTTGAGTTGGAGCACCCCTCAAAGTTGATCAATTACACAAATACAATTAGGAAGTGACTTTGGTTAGGACATAACAATAAATATTTTGACCAAATCGATGTAGCTATTTGGAAAGATTATTAATATTAATTTTTGATAAACCAGTGATTCTAATACTCATCCTCGAAAGTTGTAGGCCATGTATAGTACTCATCAAATTTCGAGCACACATTCACCATTCTTCTATTTATATGACCACATTAAAGCATGCTCTTTTCCACCTAACACCGCTCTTCACTTTTATATAATGCTTTTTTTTACTTACACTATTAATAAACAATTTTCCCATTCTATCGATATATTAAATCATTCTTCACAAAGAATGGGCTAAGAGCCAAGTGCATTTTTTATTAATTTATTTATGGATTTTCTAAAATGGATTTTGGAATATTTGTTTCTTAAATGGTTGTTTTTATTTATTATTCAATTCGATTAAACTTGTTAATTAAGTGTACATCAATGAAATTAATACTTTTTATATCTTTTCATGTTCACATACTAATCATTATACATAATAACTTTATAACCCACTATATATTACTTATTAATGGTCATATCTTTTAAGTTAAGATTATTTCTATTAGTCCTCGTTAAAGTATTAAAGTAGGGATTGCAATAATTTTAAGTCAATATTTTTTTTTAATGAATTAAGCTATTTTTTATTAATTATGGTATAAAAAATCATGAAAGAGACACAATGGACTAGGCAATAGCTTGAGAAAATTAGCCTATCTCTGTCTTATTCAAGGACAAAAATGCAAGAGTTGGAGCCGCCTTTCATGGGGAAACCAGCTCATAGAGTATCTTAATGTATATTGTCTGTCCATATTACAGTAATAAGCAAATAAAACAACTATGAGCCTATATAGAAAAAAAAAGAGAAAAATAGCATTAACTGACAGCTACAGATATTTTTTGTTAGGTCCCTATATTACTAGTATAGTCCCTTATTGTTGTTAGTGTAACCCCCTTATTGTTATTATTGTACCCTTGTAACCCCCATTTTATTATTATTGTGCCCTTAAATTATTATTGTTAGGTCGGCTAGGATTACATTGTGGCCCACTAGGATTACATTATGGCCCCATGGACTCCTATATATAGAACGAAGGTTTTGTGAATTGTATGATCCAAGAATTGTTCATTTATGTAATGTGTTGGAGGTTTCCCCCTCGAAGTGGCTCATTTCTAAGGCGTTTACATCTCTTTTCTTCTATTTTTGGAGCTGGTTACACAAATGATTAGTATTAGAGCCTTGATTCTAGGGTTTCGTTGTTTCAAAATGTGTCATCGTGGGAATTTTCTCTATAAAAAATTTTTCACAAGTTTTTAAGCTGAAAGTTTTAGGAAAGGTCAACTCGAGGAAGATTGTCTAAAATTTTAGGCTTAATTCATAATATTTTCAGGAGATAGATCTCAGGGAAGCAGGTCTTTTCTGAAGCTCCTAAACAAAGTCATCGTGGAATTTGCGCTTATAACCTTTTTTTCTACGAGGTTCGAGAATCTGAAATTTTTATAAGTGTCAAATCCCGAGGACATTCTTCAAAAAATTCTATTTATTTTTGTGAATATTTTTGGAGATATGATCTATGGAAGGCAGTGCTTTTTCAGGCTCCTAAATTTCATCTCAAATAGGTGATCGTGGGAAAAGTTCAATAACTCTCTCTCTGGGCATCAGATTCGAGTGCTGTAAAAAGTGATCGCAAGTACACGGACTTTAGTTTTTTGGATATCAATTTCAGAGACAAAGGATGAAACAGTGACACGTGGAAAGTCGTACAAGTTCGCTCTACTGAACCAGTCCAGAATTAGGTCATTGTGGGAGATTGGACACAAATTTGTCTTGGAGAATCCAAATCAGGTCAGACTTGTGGCATTCGAAAGATAATTTAGAGGGCTACGTCAGTACCGAAATTTAGATATTGAAGTGCTGCAATCACAGAGATAATCCAATTTCAATATCGAGCTCCTCAAAAGCAAGAAAAAGGTGTGTATTTTTTTTCCGAATTGCATAAGTCTTGTTTGAAGAATCAATTTGAATTGATTCTAAGGGCATATTGTAGAATAGATATCAGTATTGGGTTCTAAAATATGCCCCGTAAAAATAATTCAACACCCATTAAGCCTTCATAAGGGTCTACTATGACTCATGAAGATGAAGAATTACAACATGATCTATCAAAATTACAAGAGCAAGTGCAACAAATTTCACTCTCGCAAAGAGCAACAAAAAATGAAATGGAAGTTTTGAAGAAAGGCATGGAAGAGAAGATGGATGGTTTGAAGAAAGGCGTGGAAGTTAAGATGGATGGCATGGAAGCTGGCATGGAAGCTGGCATGGATGGCATGAAAGACAACATGGAAAACAACATGAAAAACATGAAGAATGATCTAAAAGCAGACATCGAAGGTTTGACCAAGTTGATACAAGAAATGTTTCCTAATGGTGAAAAGATAGTAGAAGAACCTCATGATGAGAACAAAATAAATGTTAATCGTAATTTCATAAACTCTAATGTTGGCGGGAAGAACCACCATATTCCAAAAATGGATATGAGGAAGTTTGATGGGAAGGATCCTGTAACATGGATACTACAGATGGAGCAATATTTTGATCTCCATAATGTGCAAAACACACAAAAGGTACGCATCGCAACTTTACATTTAGAACAAAATACATTTGTATGGTATCGATGGCTTTGCTCCCATAAAAAAATTGTCACTTGGTCAATTTTTACGAAAGAAATGATAGCACATTATGAGGATACAAAGAGCAACACCTTCTTTAGCCAATTGATAAATCTCAAACAAAAGGGTTTAGTGGGGCAGCACATTGAGGACTTCCAAAATTGAATATAAGGGTAACTGATATTCCAGAGGAACACAGGATTGATCTCTTCATAGGTACTCTAAAGGATAACATCCAACATGAAGTTCGTGTTTTGGAACCCGATTCATTGGAGAAGGCATTCAGGTTGGCAAGAAAAGTTGAATGTAAAATTATGGCGACAAGGAAGCCTACCACTCAATTCTATAAAGAAGGAAGTGTTGCTACGCCTAGATTTCCACAACCTACAAGGTTGACACCACCACAATTGGAAGAAAAAAGAGCAAAAGGGCTTTGCTACAATTGTGATAGAAAATACACTAAAGGTCATAAGTGTGCTGAGAAGAAATTATTTTACATAGATTGTGAAGAGGAAGAATAAAATGAACAAGAAGAGGATATACACCAGAACCAACCCTAGAAGAGGAAGAAATGAATCAGACCATATCGTGTAATGCACTGGCAGGAATTACCACTCCTCAAACTCTCAAGATAGAAGGACAAATCAAGAAGAAAAAGGTAATAGTGTTGATTGATTCAGGTAGCACCCATAATTTTATTCATTGTAAGGTAGCCAAGGAATTAAATTGTTTCCAATACCCAGCACCAGAATGTCAAGTGATGGTTGCAAATGGAGGAACTATAAATTGCTCTGGGAAATGCCATAATATCAAGCTAACCATGGGGGAATATGTATTGAATAGTCCAATGCTTTCCATTCCTATGGGAGGTGCTGATGTTGTACTAGGAGTACAATGGTTATAATCTTTGGGGACGGTAGCTTTTAATTTTCAAGAACTTTTCTTGAAATTTTTTTCAGAAGGAAAGGAAGTCGAATTACGGGGTATTGAAGGGAAGTCGGGAAGGATAATAAGCTCTAATGTCATGAAAAAGCTTCTAAAGAAAGAACAACGAGGCGTAATTGCACAATTATGCTCACTAGAAGTTCCGACATCAATATCATCTATTTCTGCAGATCTCCAACAAGTCTTGGACAATCATTCCAAGGTGTTTGAAACTCCCAAAGGACTCCCACCTATTCGTGATCATGATCATGCTATTCATTTGATTCCAGAAGTGTTCCTCCAAACATCAGGCCTTATATATATCCTTACGTCCAAAAGAGCGAAATTGAACGTATGATTGCAGAAATGTTAGAGGCGGGTATAATTCAACCTAGTCAAAGTTCTTTCTCTGCTCCTGTAGTATTGGTACACAAGAAGGATGGATCATGGCGAATTTGTCCGGATTATAGGGAGCTCAATAAGATCACCATTAAAGACAAATTTACCATTCCTGTGATTGATGAATTATTGGATGAATTACATGGAGCAATTTATTTTACCAAGTTGGATCTTCGTTCAGGATATCATCAAATTAGAATGAAGACCGAAGATATTCCAAAAACAACATTTCGAACTCATGAGGGTCATTATGAATTTTTGGTCATGCCTTTTGGCCTTACCAATGCACCTTCTACATTTCAAGGGTTGATAAATTCCATTTTCAAACCCTTCCTTAGAAAATTTGTGCTAGTATTTTTTGATGATATACTAATCTACAACAGGTCTTGGAAGGATCATGTTGAACATGTTGACAGGGTGCTCAAACTATTGCAGGAGAAACAATTATATGCAAAAACATCCAAATGTTTCTTTGAGTACAAGAGGTGGAATATCTGGGTCATATTGTATCTCACGAGGGTGTTAAAGTAGACCCTAACAAAATTAAAGCCATTAAGGAATGGAAAGTCCCCACAACCATAAATAAATTGCGAGGATTTCTTGGGTTAACAGGGTATTATCGCAAGTTTTTTAAGAATTATGGGAGAATAGTAGCACCTCTAACAACATTATTGAAGAAAGATGCATTTTCATGGACTCCTGAAGCAACTAAGGCCTTTTAACGTCTTAAAGAGGCAATGTGCCTAGCACCGGTCTTAGCTACACCAGACTTCACAAAAACCTTTATTGTGGAATGTGATGCCTCAGGAAATGGAATTGGTGCAGTTTTAATGCAGGAAGGAAGACCCATTGCTTTTGAAAGTCGTCCAATCAAAGGAAAGTATTTACAGAACCTATTTATGAGAAGGAAATGTTAGCAATACTACATGCACTAAAGAAATGGCGAACTTACCTAATGGGAAGACACTTCAAGGTAAAAACTGATCATGATAGTCTTAAACACTTTTTGGAACAAAGACTATCATCGGAAGAGCAGCAAAAATGGGTCACAAAGATGTTGGGTTATGACTTTGAAATAATCTACAAAAAAGGAAAGCTTAATGTTGTTGCAGATGCACTCTCAACAAAGAATGAAGAGGTGGAAGCATTGCTTTGTGCCATTTCTATTATCCAACCAGATTGGATAACCGAAGCAAGAGATGAATGGAAGAAGGACAAAGATGTATGGACACTCATTCGAAAGTTGCAGCAAGATCCTAGTACATCTGATACATTTAGTTGGAAAAATGATTCCTTATGGTACAAAGATCGCTTATATCTTTGTAAGAATTCCCAAATAAAACAAAATATTCTTCTGGAATTGCACACTTCTCCTTTAGGAGGACACTCGGGATTTTTAAAAACTTACCACAGGGTGAAGAAAGAATTTTTTTGGGATGGCCTTAAATCTGATATTCGAAAGTTTGTGGCGGAATGTTTGGTTTGCCAGCAGAATAAAGTGGAAACAATTAAGACCCCAGACTTCTACAACCTTTATCCATTCCAAGTCAACATTGGGAGGAGATTTCAATGGATTTTATCACAGGTTTACCTAAGTCCGAAGGAAAGAGTGTCATCGTGGTGGTAGTTGATATACTTACCAAGCATGCACACTTTTGTGCATTATCTCATCCATTTAAAGCAAGTACAGTTGCTACTACATTTATGGATAGAATTCAAAAGCTACATGGAAGCCCAAGGGTTATTGTGAGCGACAGAGATCCCATTTTTACTCGAAATTTTTGGACGGAGTTATTTTCTTGTTTGGGTACTCAATTAGCTCATAGCTCATCTTATCATCCTCAATCTGATGGTCAAACCGAGATAGTAAATAAATGTTTGGAAGGATATCTTCGTTGTTTTGTATCTGATAAACAAACACAATGGGTCAAGTGGTTACCTCTCGCTGAATGGTGGTATAACACTTCCTTCCATACTGCAGCAAAAATGACCCCATTATGGCACTTTATGGATATCATCCACCATCGATCACATCATCTTTAAGGGAAAATTCGAAGGTTCAAGCAGTGGAAGATCACATCGAGCATCAGCAAGAAGTTCTCCAACTCTTAAAGGATAACCTGAATTTGGCACAAAATCGAATGAAACAACAAGCAAATCAACATCGTAGCGAGAGAAGTTTTGATGTAGGAGATTGGGCATTTTTACGGCTACAACCATACAAACAAATGTCCCTCAAGCAAGCAAAGAAGGATAATAAATTATCGCCAAAGTACTATGGTCCTTACAAGGTGTTGCAAAGATTGGTACTATGGCATACAAATTGGAGCTTCCTGCTTCTTCGCGAGTACATCCAATTTTCCATGTTTCATGCTTAAAGAAGGTTATCGGTGAAAATATTCCAGTTCAAACAATATTACCAGAACTTGATGAGGAAGGAAAAATCATATTGGAACCCGAAGCGGTCACAGAAACAAGAACTCGACAACTACGAATCGATCAATTTCAGAGTATCTCATCAAGTGGAAGAACTTACCCACTGAAGATTCTACATGGGAGGATGAGAATTTTATACAGAAGCACCCAGAGCTACTCAAGAGTTGAGGACAACACTTTTTTTGAAGGAGAGGGGCATGTTAGGTCCCTATATTACTAGTATAGTCCCTTATTGTTGTTAGTGTAACCCCCTTTATTGTTATTATTGTACCCTTGTAACCCCCATTTTGTTATTATTGTGCCCTTAAATTATTATTGTTAGGTCGGCTAGGATTACATTGTGGCCCACTAGGATTACATTATGGCCCCATGGACTCCTATATATAGAAAGGAGGTTTTTTTAAATTGGATCATCCAAGAATTGTTCATTTATGTAATGTATTGGAGGTTTCCCCCTCGAAGTGGCTTATTTCTAAGGTGTTGATATCTCTTTTCTTCTATTTTTG
>JAXQQM020064263.1:0-58998 GCA_034641835.2 Pinus albicaulis
TTTCTTCTTTGTAAATATTACTTCCTTTTCTTAGCTGTAGGGTCTGATGCTCCGTTTCGGATCCTATGTCTGAGGAAAGAGTAGATGCTGAAGGATGTCTCACCTTTAAAATGACTTCTCTATTCTTGCAGATGAACTGGCTATAGAATGTAATGGCAGTGAGTGAATGAGGTGGTGAACGAAAGAGGTGATGGGAAAATGATGAAAATAATCAAGTTGAGGGTTTGATATAGAATTAAATAGATATGAAGATATTTATGATGATCTTCAAAATCATAAATAAATGATACGATCTTCTAAAGACGTGACCTAATAGGTCACATCTAAGATTTTGATCGTTAGTCACTTAATTAATGATGAACCATTATGGAGCGTATGGTAAGGGATATGGTCAAGGTGTTTTATGATAAATTAAGATCAATTCGAATGATATATTTACTTAGGAGACATATGATTAAGCATATTGTATCTTTTTCATGTTTTTATATTTTTTCTATCAAAAAAACTTTGCACAATTTACCTCAGACCTTTTTGACTTTGCTGCTTGTTGTGTTTGTCCTTCATTTGTGGAATGTTGATATTTTAAGCTCCATAGTATCCTTTGAATATCATCCTTTTTTATTGAAGTAGGCTGCAAAGTCAGATTAGCTACAAAACAGAATTGGCTACACAACAGACAACTACAGAATGTAGCTGTCAAAAGATTACGAAATATGGATATGGAATGGAATGAGATGGAACATGAGTATGGAATGGAATGAAATGGGAGCATGAAATGGAATGAAATGTGAGTATGGGATGGAATGAAATATGAATTAAGTGAAGTATGGAGTGAAAAATAGACCTGCAACTTGTAATTTTATGAATATTTAGTTGCAGAAAAAGAAAAATTGAAAGTATAGGGTGTTAGAAAAATTCTGATTTTCACCCTGCACTTTCTGTATAAATATGCCAATTATTGATTGGTTTTCATATTTATACTTTATATATATTTTTTAATTAATGAAGAAAAATACAAACTAAGTTAGTGAAGAAGAAGGATTTTTCTTCACTAACTTCATATCAATGTTATCTTGGAATTTTCTAACAAACTCTTCTCTTGAAAGTGGTTTATGATACAATTTAAGTGTGTTCCCATTTACAAGAAATTATACCTTCCCTTAATATATTGTTTTGATCTTTATTGCTCCATTTTCAAAGATTTTCTCAATTTCATATGGCCCAAGCCAATGGGTTTGAAATTTACCTTGAAAATCCTTGAATTTTGAATCAAACAAGAGTGCCCAATCACCTTCTTTAAATTTCTTTTTTTTTATATATTTTTCGTGCCATCTAGTCCTTTGTTGTTGGACTATGCTTGTTCTTTGGACTGCATATTGTCTGATCTCATCCATTTCATTAATTTGCTCCAGTCTATGTTTCTGTTCTTCTGTCAAATCAAGTCGTAGTTGGACTACCATCTTGAAATTTTGGATCTGAAACTCTATGGGAAACGGGACTTGTTTTCCATAAACAAGTTCATAAGGAGTGTGTGCTGTTGTGTTTCTCCATGTATTTATGTAGGCCCATAAGGCTTAAGGAAGCCTTTCTGCCCAATCTCTTCTATGTAAATTAACAGTCTCTGTAAGAATCCCTTTGATCACCTTATTGGTAGATTCCACTTGGCCATTTTTTTGTGGATGGTAGGGAGTAGATTTCTTATGTCTGATTTTGTAATTCCCTACCATTTGCTCCACCATATTTGATGTGAATTGAGCTCCTTGATTTGTGACAATTCTTCTTGGGACACCACAACGAGTAAAAATATCCTCAAAAATGAAATTAACTACAGATATTTCATTAGAAAAAATTAATGCCTTGGCTTCTACCCATTTAGTGACATAATCAGTGAAAACTAGGATATAAGTTTTTTTTTTTTATGGAGGATCAATAGGTCCTACAAAATCCAAAGCCCATTTCTCAAAAGGTTCAATATGTACCTGAGGTTGTAATGGCATTTCACTTGAAGGAGAAGGTTTCCCTACCCTTTGGAAACTGTCACACCTTTTGACATATTCTTTAGCACATTTAAAGATGGATGGCCAATAATATCCTAGATGAAGGATTTTATAAGCTGTCCTCTTATCAACAAAATGTCCACCACAAGGTTCATCGTGACATGCCTTAAGAATCTCAGGCATCTCATCTTCTTGAACACATCTTCTGATAATAAGGCCTGGACCTGTCTTGTATAATTCATTAGCAATCCATGAAAATTTTTCACTATCATAAATGATTCTTCTTTTATCTCTTGCATTCATAATTGAAGGAAATTTTCCTGAAACCAAATAATTGGCAATGTTTGCAAACCAGGGAGTTTGAGTAGTTATTGCAAAGAGATATTCATCAGGGAATTTGTCTTCAACTGGAGTATTGTATTTAAAGTTTTGGAGTCTAGATAGGAAATCAACCACTGTATTTTGTTTTCCAGGCCTATCTAGAATGGTGATGCTAAATTCTTGTAAAAGCAATAAACATCTTATGACTCTGCCATTAGTGATTGATTTATTCATTAATTACCTAAATGTAGAGTGATCTGTGTGAACAAAGGTTTCATATCCTGTTATATAATGTATGAATTTATTTATAACATGAACAACAGCTAAGAATTATTTTTCAGTTACAATATAATTCAACTCTGAAGGATTCAAATTTTTAATTTTATAGTAGATGGAATAAGGGATCAGGTCTTTTTGTCCCAACACATCTCTTAGGGCTGTATCTGAGGCATATGTTGAGATATGAAAAGGTAATTTCCAGTTAGGTCCCCTTAAAATAGGTGATTCAGATATTTTTGTTTTCGGGGTTTCAAATGCTAACTAACAGTCAGAATTCCATTTGAATTCACAGTCCTTGGTGAGTAGTTTGAAAAGTGGAGATGCTATCTTGGTGAAGTTTTCTATAAATATTCTATAGTATCCTGTAAATCCTTGAAAAATCCTAACATCTTTTTGACAACTTGGAACTAATAGTCTAGAGATGACTTCAACTTTTGACTCATCAACTCTATCCCATATCGTGAGATATGATGTCCTAGGACAATCCCTTCAGTAAACATCATGAAACATTTTTCATGACTTAACGAAAGGTTTGATTCTTTACACCTTTTTATAAATTTTTCCAAGTTTTCTAAGGCTTCTTAAAATGTATTACCATAGACTGTGAAATCATCCATGTATAATTCTACACAATCATGGATTAGATCTGAAAAGATTCCCAATACTGCCCTTTGGAATGTTGCAGGTGCATTGCACAATCCAAAAGGTAATACTCAGTAGGCATAAGTGCCCCAAGGACAGGTAAATGTGGTTTTATCTTGATACTCAAGTGCAACCTGAATTTGATTATAACCACTGAAACCATCCAAAAATTAAAAGTACTTTTTTCCTGCTAATGTATCTAACACCTAATCTATAAAAGGTAAAGGAAAATTATCTTTAAGAGTATCTTTGTTTAATTCTCGGTATTCAATGCATACCCCCCATTTACCATTTTTCTTGGGTACAATCACCAAAGGAGAAACCCATTGACTATTTGAAATGGGATAAATAAAGTTGACATTTAACAATTTCTGCAACTCTTCTTTAACAATCTCCCTAAGGTTTGGATTCATCCTTCTCTGAGGTTGTCTGATTGGTTTACAATTTTCCTCTATGTAGATATTATGAGTGCAATTCTTAAGGTTAATCCCTTTCATATCAGTGTATTCCCATGCATATCCAGAGGAATGTCTCTGTAATATTTTGACTAGATTCTCTTGTTGATATTTTTCTAGGTTTTTATTTATGTTTAAGGTTTTTCCTGGAAATATTTCAATTGTAGAGCTGCCAAATTCTTCCATGGAGTAAAGAGACATATTTCTTAATGACAAAAATTCAATATTGGATTCTTCTTGAAATTGCTCATGTTTTTATTCTGAAGAAGATTCATGATTTTCTAGGTTCACTGATTTTTGAAATAGTGAAGAGAGGTTGTATATCTTCTTCATCATCAATCCATTGATTATCATCTATTTATGTTATTGTTCTTGCTGGAGGATACAAAGTAAATTTATTGGTTGAACTACCATCAAAGATGTACATATCACTAGATCTACAGCTAATAGGATGTCGTCCTAAATCATTTTTAGGAGTTAGGATCATGAAATCCACAGGGTACTCCCAAGAATCTAAGGACACTAAAATATCTTCTAATACCCCATCCGGTATGATTACAGATCTATCTGCTAACTGTAGTAATGTGGGTGTATAAAGAAGATTAGGAAGCTTTAGTTTTTCCATGGTTTGCTTACTCATGATATTTATTACTGCTCCTAGATCAATTAATGTGTTTGGTATTTCAATTCAATTGATATGTGTTTTGACAACTGGACTTCCGGGATCTAGATATTTTGGAATAGCAATCTTTCCCATCATTATGTTTGCTATTTTTCCTACCAGTTGTATTCTCTTTATCTCTTTTATTTTTTTTCTTGTTTTTTTCATACTCAACTCCTTTATTGTTTTAGCTAAGATTGGGATCTCCTTGATGGCTTTTAATAATGGAATCTTAATATAAACATTTCTCAGTTCATCTAGGAAATCATAGTTAGGAATTATAATTTGTTTCTCTACACCTTTATCAATTTGTAATCTTTTAGGAAAAGGAGGTGTAGTAGTAGATGTTGATGGTTTCTCTAACATAGGAGTTGAAATCACTGGTTCTTTTTGTTTTTCTTTTTCAATATTTTGGTTTTGAAGAGATGTGCTTTCTTCAAAACTTTTATTCACTCGTAGAAAATCTTCCTCATAATTATTTTGTTCTTGTATAATTACAAAAGGCTTCCTCTTTTCAAGTATTCTTCCAGACCTAAGTTGGACATCATTAAGGTCTAAAGGAGTAATACTATAAGTTGCAAATTGTTGTCCTTATATCATATATGTATTCTGAGGATTTTTATTGTTGGGATTTGGTATTGGATGGGCAGGTAATTGGTTTGATTTCTGAGGAAATCATAATGGAAGTGGTGGATTTTTATTCTGATTTTGAGGTTGTGGATTTTGCTGAGGATTTTGTTGAGGAGAAAAATTTGGATATGATGGATAAGATGGATAAGATGGTGGATATTGATAATACTGCGAGAACCTACCATAAGGATTTTTTGCTCCTTGAGCCCAAGATTGAGATTGATTTTGAAATTGGGGCCAAGGTTGCTACCAAGAATTCCAATTTGGTGGGGGTTGATTATACATTTGATTATTAAATCCTTGTGTTTGAGGTCCCTGCCAAGGTCTTCTAGAGACAAAATTAAGAGATTCTCTAGAATTTGTGGTTGTTTCTTATTGAAAGACAACTTTAAGGCCATGCATTGAAGGATAATTCTTGGTCTCGTGCTTTTCTGAACAAATTGCACAAGTCTCTATTACTTTTGCATCAAGAAGACACTCTCTTAAGGCATGCTTCTTTCTACAATTGGGACAAAATATTGCTAAGGCATCAGTTTCGAATTTTTGCTTGTTTTGTAGCTTAAGGGTATCTATTTGTTCACTAAGACTACCTAGAATATTAGTTTTGAATTCATCAAGCATATTCCCTATTTCTGCCCTACTTACTGTTCCAGTTGCAGATTTGTTTGCCCTTGCAAGAGCAAGGTATCTTGGTCCTTTCAAGATTTTAGATTTTCCTCTTGAGAGATTAATACATAGTTCTCCTATATCAGGTAATGAAATTTGAGATATATCTCCTTTCCCTGTCATGTTAATGATATCTATCCATTCATCCCTAATTGTTTTCAACAAAAGAGCTTCCAAAATTTCTTGATCTAAGTTTTCCATTTTTTCCCTTTTTATGTTATAGTTAAATCTTTCAATTAAATCTTCCAAATTGTCATCCTCTTTTTGCATCATTTTGAACACTTCTTCCTTATGGTTGACTGGTATACAATAATCCAGATATATTTCTAGAAATTATTTCCTCATATCATTCCATGTCCCAATAGACCTAGTGCTTAGACTCATAAACCATTTTAGTACTGGTCCTTTCAATGTTGAAGGGAACAATTTAAATTTTTGAGCATCCTGTAGGTAGTCATAAGTTCTGCATAGAGCTTCAAATTCAAATAAGAATATCTTAGGGTCTTCAATTTTCAGTCCATGAAAGCTTGGAAGAATAGAGGGTGAGATATTTTTCATGGTAGCATTTGTCTCTTCATCTATTATAGGGAATCCAAAGGAACCTTCAATTCCCCTTCTATCTCTACCCCCTTCTCTACCTCTACCTCCTTTTTTACCTCTACCTCTTCCTCTATCTCCTCCTCTACCTCAACCTCCTCCAAATAGCATGTTTTCTCCTTTAAAGACTTCTCCTTCCCCTTCTTCTCCTTCTATACCTCTTCCTGCCATGATAGATTCTTCCAAACTGATATAGGGTTCAGTTTGGAGAGCTAATTTTTCTTCTGGTTCTTCTATCAAGGGTATATTGAAGAAAGATTCCTCTTATTCCTCTTCACTAGGGATTTATAATTCTCCTGATGGAATGTATTCTCCTGTGGAAGTGAAAAAGGTTATTCCTCCTGCAGGAATCCTTGGATCCTCTTCTTCTTCTAGAATTAGTTCAGTAGATGAAGTGGGAGATTTTCCTGATTGGATATCCGATCTTAAAAATTCTGGAAGCCTATGACCAGTATAGTATGGAATATGGGTTTGAGTTGGAGGTGTGCTACTTCTTGGTCTTGGTGGAGTGAGTGGTGTTGTGGGAATTAAGCTTCTGCCTCTTATAAATCTACCCCTAGAGTCTATTTCTCTACGCATGTCATTGTTTTTGGGATGTAAGAAATAAGGCTACCTAGTTACACTTCCCCGGCAATGATGCCAAAATGTTTGGTCAATTTAGTGTCCTAAATTGTTAACATAAATTATCGACTAGGGCTAGTAAACTAATGAAGTGTAATGCACTGTATGTGCCTAAGTGTCCCTTTTTCTCACTTCATTGTTTTAATGTTTTGTTGATGTTTTGGGAGTTTTTATATTTTGATCTTTAGCATTCTATTCTACACTAGAAATATGAGATTAAATCTATTTAAAAAGGAAGGAAAAGAAAATGTTTTCAAATGAATTAAAGTAGAGTTTTATTTGCAAGTTTTTGGACTCTATTTTCTAATTAAGAAATGATGAAAACAATAAATCCTAATCCATGGATATTGCATCTTAATTGAAGATTCAAAAAATGAAAACAATTAATAACTCAAAACATTACAACTAAATCTTATTCATTCAATCAAAGTTTATTGGAATAGTTTTGAAAGAGATTAATTATAGTGTAATGAGGATCTCCTATGACATAAAATAAAATTCTAGACAATCATTGTACTTATAAGTCACTCATTATTATTCAATAAACTGAACCCAGGGAAACACAATGACTATGATCTAAGAAAGAAAATGACATGAAATGAAATGCTGGACAATTATTGCACTTTTCACTCGTTATTTTTCAATAAACTGAACCCAGGGAAACACAATAAATATAAACTAAGAAAGAAATATAGAAAACAAGAAGTAAAGAAAGATGCTAAAACAGAAATTAAAATGACTTAGATAGAAAACACATGAAACCTCCTCGAATAGCAGGGGGCCTTTGCTACCAATTCGATGTAATCCTTTAGCTCCTTAAAATTGTAATCAAAACAGCATCAAGGCTAATCTCCTTTTATTAAAACAATGCTTGAAAAACAGAGTATCACTGTAATTCTAAATATGTTATCAACCCCTCTCCTCTTTCTTAGTTCTACAAAGCTTAATTTATATGAAAATTCATAACTAATGTCAAACAAAAATAGGTACAGGTTTAATATTCAAGTTAAAATTGAATTTAGACTCTTTTGAGACTCATGATTTGCTGGAAAGAAAATCAGGAGTCCTAATTCCTGTAGAAAACAATTTCTTTGACTCTTCCTTTGACCATTGGATTCGACACCTCTAGTTGTCGATTCAATCCTCGTGGATAGGAAGGAATCATGTAGGGAAGATTTGAGAACTACCCATGTGCGCCTTTTCTCCAATTGACACCTGGATCATACTTAAACACAAAAACGGTTGCAGAACGCTTGACTGGCTACAAAATGCCTATATTTTGTAGCTAAACTATTCAAAATTATTAAAACAGCAAAAATCACGAAAATACAACATGTTAATCATTTGTATGTAACTTTTAAGCAATCTTAATCATTCTTCATTGAATTTTAGGCTTATGAAGTGAAGGTTTGCAAAAGAGAAGACAATTCTAGGGCTCAACACTACCTAGAGGATTCAAACTAGAAAAACACTTATATATTTATATAAATATGGAAGAAAGCAAACAAACAATGTTTTGTTTTCATGGGGTTAAAGTAATTTTTACCAGATGTCCTTACTACTTATGGTTTTTTTTTTCCACAGAAAAAAATTAAACCATCTATTAATATAAAAAGTTACAGAGCATATGCATAGAATTTCAAGAAAACTCCATTTCTCGCTTTTTAGGCAGAGAAACACAGTTCCAACTATTTTTAAATACACGCAAATATTCGCCAAACATCCCAGACAAAAGAGTCTAAAAAATAAATTCCTGTCCATTTTCCACCTCCCAGCTTGCTTTTAAAGGATACAGCCAAAACAGAGGTAGGAAAAGGACAGAGTCCTTTGAATTTTTTTGCTTCCAATTTGCTTGAACCAGGTAGTAACCACTTTCCTGATTTAATCAACAAGATTAAAGTATCGTTGTTGTACGAAACCCCAAAACCTCTTCAAAGAGGAAAACAGCCCAGGGTCCGTAAATATAGTTTAACAGAATGTTTTTTGAAAATATATTTCATTTTATATACAATAACAGAAAAGGATGGTAAAAAGATAGATCATTAAACAAAAATAGGTTCTGCGATAGGGTGGGCCAATCTATTCTCCAATTCCACTGCTATCCATGCCCCCATATCTTGCTCAGCACCTTATTTAGAAAGGCGGTCTGCATCATGGTTTTGTTCCCTGAAAATATGGCAAACAGATAGCTCAGTGAAAAAACATTTTAGACAAGAAATCTCATTAAGAAAATGAAGTAAAATGTAGTTCCTGCATCATTGAGTCCCATTGAACCACTTTACTATATTCATAGAGTCTCCAAAGATCTGAGCCTCGCGCTCATTTCCATGAGATTTCCAGCATAGAAGAAGGTGCAGAGCTTTTAGTTCTGCAAAGTTGTTGGTCCCAAGCCCTAACCCAACTGAAGCTTTTAGGATTTTTCCGAATGGGGAATGGATAACCAATCTGACTCCACATCTCCTGTTTATATCTGACGCCCCATCAAAATAAGCCCATGGAATAGTTCCCCTAATAACTTCCATCTGGACTGCTCTGTTTTGCTGTGGGCCTATAGGGATTGGAATGTTTTCGAAGATTGCAGCCCCTTCTGCCGCTAGTCTACCGATTGGAAAAGGAGTGTCTTTGAAAATCACCTGGTTCCTTGCAATCCACGTTCCCCAAGCTATCAAAAGTGGAATGGATTGCACTCTGTCATTTGGGGCTTCCTGCCACCACCTTTTCCAAGCTTTTGAAACCTCCTGTCCTTCCCACTTCTGTGGGATTTTAATCAGCCGCAGAGTTTCATTCCAAAGGCTGATGTTGAAGGGGCAGGAGAGAAAAACATGGTGCATTGTTTCCACACTTTCTTTATAAAGGGAGCACCAACCTGGTCATATCTTCCCCCTCCTTTGTAATAAGTCCCAAGTGGAGACTTTCTTCTAGAGGATACACTAGAAAAACAACCTTGTCTTTACTGGCCCTTTTAGTTTCCATAAAGGTTTTACCCACTAGGCTGGATCTTCCCACCCGTTATGAGTCATAAGCCAATTGTACCCCAATTTAGGTGAGTATATCCCTATTTGTGAGTGCACCCACCTTAGCTCGTCAGTTTTTTCGGTGATGCGAATATGAGAGTTCTGAAGATCCAATCTATAATTCTCCCACTCCTCTTGCCATCTTTCTTCCAAATGCAAAACAATCCCTGACAACCATTCTTGCCTCCAAATCGTGGAGTTCCCATGATCGGTAACATGGTTGAGACAGAGGAAACCTCTGTTGTTCAAGAACTCAATCAGGTCTCTTGATAGTGCATAGCTCTCTGAGCATCCCAACCAAGGGTCTCGACCCAATCTAACCTGAGTCTCATCCCCCACATTCCAAGCCAAGCCCTATTCAATTATCTTGACCGAAACAACCATTGCCTTCCACACTACATATGAGTTTTTGGAGGATTTTTGGGGCAGCCTTAGCCAATCAAGGGTTGACATTAGATCTATGTATTTCCTTTTAGTTACCTATGTCCAGAGGTTCTCTGTAGAGATGAGTCTCCAGGCTAATTTGGAAGCTAGTGACTTTGAAAAAGGGAAGAGATATTTTATTCCCCAACCACCCCATCCTTTTGGTCTAACTATTTTTTCCCATGCAACCCAAGGAGTCACATGTTCCGCCTTTGAACTTGCCCAGAGAAATATTCTACATATTTTGTTAATGGACGTCAGAATACTTTTTGGTACCCAAATGAGACTAGCCCAATAAACAGGGATTTCCATCACCACGAACTTTATTAAAACCAATCTTCCCGCTCTTGACAACCATTTAAAACTTTAGTGGTTCATCCTATTCTCTATTTTAGCAATTAGCCATTTCCAATCCTGTATCTGGTAATTTTCTAGCTTTAGAAAAAACCCCAGATACTTGAAAGAGTCTTGTAAATATTTGACTTCAAAATGCAGATATTCGTCAATCCTGCCCACTTCATCCCTTGAAAGTCCCGACGTAGTCAGAGATGATTTCTACCCATTTATGCTGAGACCAGTGGCTTTTAGGAAGAGATCTAGAATCTTCTTTAAACTTCGACAATCCTCTATACTCCCATTACTGAACAATAAAATGTCGTCAACAAAGAGAAGATGGGTTACCAAAAGATTGACCGCCACTTCAATTCCTTTGAGATCCCCTTGCCTCTTAGCCTCATGAATCATTAAGCTTATACCTTCTGCTGCCAACAAGAAAAGGAGAAGGGAAAGAGGGCAACCTTGGCGAAGACCCCTTTGAGGGTTGAGAAACTCTGAAGCTGCCCCATTTATCATAATTGCAATTAAGGATGTTGTGATGCACCCCATGACCCATCTAACAAAATCAAACCTGAAACCAAGATGACTCAACAAAAGTCTTAATTACATCCAGCTAATCCTATCATAAGCCTTTGAGAGGTCAATTTTTACAATTGCACCTTTCTTCCAACTCTTTTTGAGACTATGAATAGTTTCTTGCGCTACCCCCACTGCTTCATGAATTTTCCTTCCATCCAAGAACCCAAATTGTTCTGCAGAAATATTCTTGGATAGAAAGGGTTTCATCCTGGAGGCAATTACTTTAGCAATTATCTTATATATACAGGTACACAAAGAGATAGGCCGAAAGTCATTAAAGGAATCAGGATGATTAGATTTGGGGATAAGAGCTAAGAAGGTGGCATTGAAAGGCTGGTAGATAGAGCCTGTGCACCTAGATTCTTCTATCACCCCTACCAACTCATCCCCAAGAGACTCAAAGAAGTGTTGAAAAAATTCTACAGTCCAGCCATTTGGCCCTGGGATTTTATCCTTTTGTATAGCTTTTAGAATATCTTCCACCTCTTCTCCTGAAACAAGGTCCATGATATTTTCGTTCCCTTCCTCGTCAATATAACTTGGAAAGAATTGTGCCACCCTAATGACTTCTGCAATAGAAACTTCTTTCGGGGCTCTGAAGAGTTTTTTGAAGTGATTGACCCCTAGAAAAGTGAGATCTTAAAAGGATTTGCCCATCTAACCATTTTCTTTCTGCATTTCCCAAATAGTGTTTAATATTTTCCTTCCTTTTGCATAATTCTGAAAGAACCTTGTATTTTCATCTCCCGCCTGGAGCCATATCGCTCTACTTTTTAAGCGCCAGCTTTCCTCTATTAACTGAATAATTTTCCTCCTTGCAGCTTCCAATTCTCTAATTCTATTCCGGGATTCTAGAGTAGAGTATCCATCTCCTTCAGGTTTTTCGAGGAAATCCAACTCTGCATTTACTTTCCTCAGCTCCTCCTCTTCCTTCAAATTCTTTTGAGTCACCCACTCCTTTGATGTTGACTTCATTCTCTTCAGATTATTCATAAAAAGCTGACTCCTACATTCACCTTCCCTGAAACTATCCTTTCTCCATGTAGCATGGAACAAAGATATGAAATATTCATCTTTTAACCAGGAGGAATTGAATTTAAAAGGAGTCCCTAGTTTTTTGAAAGCTCCCTTAACTTCTAGGAAGACTGGAAGGTGGTCCGATAAACCCCCTTCCCCCACCCAATGTCTAAACACTGAGAGTCTCTCCACTAGGTCTTCACATAACAGAAAACGGTCCAATTTTTTCCCAACCCATGCATATCCCACTCTTCTATTCCTCCAGGTAGGCCAAGGTTTGAGTAAGGAGGCATCCACTAGATGAGAGGCAGCCATCTTATTAATAAAGAACTCTATAAGAGTGCCTGCTCTTGCTAAAGCTCCCCAGGATTCTGAGGCCCCCAGAGAGAAGTTGAGGTCTCCCCCTACAATGAGGTTAGGATGGTTGAGATAGGATTTCATGAAGAAGGGGTTCCAAAACCGCTCCCTATCCGAGCAGGGCCCATACACATTCAGAAGAAGGAAGGGATGGCAAAGCTCCTTTGAGTACAGTTCTAATGCCAAAGTATTTTTAAACCCCCAAGAAGAGATCTCTTTTAAATTCCCAACTTTAAACCCCGAGGCCACTCCCCCAGATCTTCCATTTGCATCAAGTGCATGAAAAATCCACCCTGGGAACAATTTTGAGAGAGTTCCCTTTACTTCTTCTCCTTGACCCATTGTCTCTTGGATCAAAATAACATCCAGGTTATGTGCTTTAACCGAATCCCTTAAAGCTATTTTTTTAGGCTAACTAGCCAAACCCCTGCAATTATAGGATAAAAATATCATCACAAGCCTTGAGAGGGTGGTTGCGCCGCTCTAAACACCCTAGAAAAATACCTTTGTTTTCCGTCTGCTATATCTATTTTTGCTTTCATCTATGCCTTTGAGAGGTCTGACTTCCTGCCTCTCAACTTCCTCGGTCCTATTGAAATAGGATCCGTCTCTAGGCCCCCATCAACCAAACCTTTCCTAGTACGATTAGCAAGAGATCTAAGATTATAAGGAGGAGCTTCATGCAGGGGGGAGACCCTAGGAAGGCTTGGGTTCATGACACATTCAGAGACAGGAGGAGGAGACACAGAGGAGGATGGGATAGACATGATAATACTATCAATAGACGCTTGAATAATATTCAAATCTAAAAGATAATTTTGGAGCTGCCTGGAGGGACCAGGCTCAAAAAAATCCAAAGGAGATAAACAAACGGATAAGCAAAGGGAAGAGGGAGGAGAGAGAGTCATACCCGTTTGTGTCGCCCCAGCTATCTCAGAACCTGAAAGAGGAGCCATAGAGGACACTAGATCAAAGTTCCTATCAGAAGAGGGAGTCTTAGCAGCATTCTGAGCCTGGTCCATGGACGCCACCTTCTCCAAAATGGCCCCTGTATCTTCATCCATAAGGTTCATTTCTATGTCCTTTTCAGCCTCTGCTTGAGGTTATTCAAGATGTTTCCTTACGATATTTTTTTGTCTTCTTCTACGTCGATGGCCTAGCAGACATTCCTTGTCCAGATGACCATATTTGTGACATCTGTGGCATCAGAAAGGTAGGTTTTCATAATCCAAGGTCTGTAAAAACTCCAGGTCCCTATACTTCAAAGTCATTGCGTCCGCTAGTTATTCCCTTGGATTGAGGCTTACCAGAATCCTTGCCACACTCAGATCTCTTGTTTGTATAAACGATCTATCAACTTCTAAGAACTTGCCCAAGGTATTCCCAATAGAGAGGAATGCAGAGTCAGTCCAGAAAGGCATTGGAAGCCCTATAAATTTAACCCAGACTAGCGATTCCGCCATCTTTTCCTTTTGAGCATCGAACAGAGGAGACCATCTGCGAAACAAGATCGGTCTCTTCCCTAAACACCAGTTCCTTTCAAGAACCCATTCAACATGATATTTATGCTCAAATATGATGCTAAAACAACCCCTATCCAAAATTTTGATCTCATCCGATTGCCCAGGGGCTTCTTTCCATTATGTCTGAGCCCAGTCCGTGATGTAATCTACCAAGAAATTTCTTCCACGAACTCTGCCAACCACGATAGTCTCTGTAGCTTCCATGACTTCGTCTATGTGTATGTCCACTCCAAGAACACAGCTTGGACGCACTTCTTTCCTCCTAATAGGCTTCTGCTTCTTTCTTTTCTCACCCACTGCCTCCTTCCGCCCTTCACCCTCTCCAACTTCCTGAGTAACAGGAGCATCTGTCACTTCAATCACAGGCAACCTTGGTCGCCTTACTTCTACTTCTCTATTATCCCCCTGTGCCAAAACCCTTGCCGAAACTTCCCCTTCTACCAGTCCGACTTCCTGATCCAATCTAAGCTCCTATTCTTCTTCCACTAACCTTTTCAGCTTGTTAGTGTCAGTCTTTGCAGCCTTCCTCCAGTGATCAAACATCCTCTTACAAAGTTATTTTAAGGTGTCAAGGTCAAATTTTTTCATTCCAGTGAGTCTTCAAGTAAAGTTTGGTCACTAGGTATTAGGTCTAAGGTTTGTTTTCACTCTTTTCAAAGTTTTCCAAATGTCAGTCCATGTCACCATTCAGCTGAGTGTACCATCATTTAGATATTTTTCATCATCATGCCAGATTCCAAAGGGTCATTTTACACCTTGTTCATGCTCCAGCTGTGCCTAGGTAAGGTTCATTTCCCTCTCCTAGGGTTTTGGAGGTAATTTTTCTTGGATGGTCAAATCATCAGCAAAACTTGTATCCTGATGTTCATACACATTTCCTTATCCATAATATACCTTATTAAACAGTTCCCATCACTGAGATCCCCCAAATTCCTCATTTTCACACAAACCCTAGTTTCTTGCTACAACTTGGCAATTTTCTAGGCTAGGCCTATGTTTTTCCCTTTTGGACCCCTTCCCCTCACTCAATTTATGAAATTCCACTTCCCCCTACTTCCTAACATCCCTCCCTACTTCCAAAAATTTTCTCAAGAATTTATAAGCCCCTTATCCCCTTCATTTCGCTTCATTTCGACAAATCCCTTGTTCCACACATCGGGATAGGTTTTACTCCAATGATGTTTCTGAGCAATAAAAGATGAATTTTGGAAAACTGAGAGAGGTTTCTATCTACAATAGGCCAATGAAGAACAACCTCCTTAACTTTTTACACAGGTGTCATGGTTTTAGATAAATTTCACAAATACAGTCGCCTCAGGAGAATTGATGCACCTCTAAAGTGACCTTGGGAAAATCACGATTTCTCCTAGCTTGTTTGGCCAAATGACTTTCTTGATGATTCAAATGATAGATTGACACAAATATCTTTCCAATGAGCTATCATGAGCTCAATTTGGAGTTGCGAAAGACCTTCAAAAGTTGACTGCAACAGCACTCTGCCTTGAGGCAGCCTCATTTTTCTCATTTTTACCAGTCTTGGGAGATTTGATTTTTGACAAGGAAAATGAACTCCAAATTGAAAAATTTAAGTTGGGTTGGAAATTAGACTCAATAATATTTCCAACGAGCTATCCCGCGCCCAATTTGGACACCGAGAAGGCCTCCAAAAGTCTCATGTAAAAGGGCACGGCGCGTTGGGTTTGTGGCGCGACGCGTTGGGTTTGTGGCGCGACAGTTGGGTTGTGGCGCGATGCATAGGGCCGGAAAACAAATTCATTGCCATTTCTTCCAAATCTTCAAATTTTCTCGGTCCCTATTTGTTCAAGTAAGTCATGCAAACTCTCCATTTCCCATGAATCGGTGTTTTGTGTTGTTTATGAGGATTTAAATACAAAAAATCAAACCCTATTATCTTGTTTGAAGAATGCTCCTTTAGGGTTTTGAAATTGGTTTTGTGTCAATCATTCCCATTTCCCCCACCTTGTTATTCCCTCCTCACTGTCTATCTTGTCACAAGCAGCCCATTTCCCTTTTCCCTTATATCCCTAAGTCACTCATTCCTATCCCATTCCCATTATCCACATCCCAATTGTAAATTTCCCCAAACCCCAAGGCTATCCCAAGAAACCAAGTGACTGCCCCAAAAATCTTCAATTGAGAAATTTCACTTGGAAATATTCCATCATTTCCACTACCCTATCCCTCCTTAGTCCCCCACTTATTATCACATATTTGGCAACAAAACCAAAGACACCAAACTCCTCATATTCATCTAAGGCAATATAGACTTTGGAAAACATGGAGACAGATTCCTCTTGTGACTGAGATGAAGGAAACACAGTGACTCTACAACTTAATTGCATGCACCAAGGAGACCAAAAGCTGTTGGAGAAAGCTAACAAGGAAAATAACATGTTGAGGCACATGAAGAATCATTATTGGGCGAGAAATCATGTTTGCAAGGCACGAAACAAGATCCTGAAGGCAAAGTTAAAGAGGGCATTAAAGCATCGCAAAAGGCATGATAGACTTTAAATTTTGGCCGAAGCTTCCTTGGCCCAACATAGTGCATGATGGAGGACACTCAGCCCAAATTTCAAGAAATTTGGTACACATTTTGTCAATTTTGATTGTTTTGGCCTTAACACAGATTTTCCTACCCGATGCGTCGTGCCACTTGGCACACGCTTATGATTGGGAGCTCCTCTTGGGTAAAACTTTGTATTTTTGGATTTTTCATGAAAATTTATGTATTCCTACCCATTACCCACAGATTTTTAAAAGTTTTGGGTTGCCGAAAGGGTCAAAAACACCCTAAAAATGACCTTTCTGCCCCTTTTTGGACACACAGGAAGCAGTGTTGGGAAAACTCATTTTTGGAGGAGCAAATGGCAACCAAATTCAGAAATTCCACTTGGGTTGGAAAGTAGACAGGCAGATATTTCCAACGAGCTACCCTGTGCTCAATTTGAACACCAGTAAGGCCTTCAAAATTGGCTCCAAAGTGGCGCGACGCATTGGGGATTTTGGCTCATTTTTCACTCAGTAACTCTGTTTTTCGCCTAGTTTTGGCCAGTTTGACCTTTTTATCTCCAAATGTAAAACTCTAGATGTTATTTGATGTAATTTCATGGCTCTTGATGTAATTTTGAAAAAAATTTACTCATGGAAGTAGATTCATTCATCAAAAGGTGAATTGTAACTGGATGAATCAGTTTCCTATCTTATAGAGGCAAGTTGTTCCACTGCCTATTTTCCAGTTCTTAGTTTAGATCTTGTTGAAACAGCTCCTAAACTTGTGAGCTTGACCCATAGAGGTTGGGGATGAGTTATGCTTGTCTATATCTTGTAGTTTTTCAGTCATTGGCTTGGTTGGATACTTGGGATTTCTTTAAGCTTCATTGTACATTTCATCTCTGCATTTTGGCAAAGGAATAGACCAGGGTTTGCAGCACTCCTTGGGATCCATGTGGCTCTTTGTTTTGATGATGTGTTTCTCTCTGTGATTGTAATTTTACTGATGTTTCATGTGTATCATCTTCCTTCTCATTTCTTCTTAAGTTAAACAAACAAGTAATAAAGGTGGAATTCATTAGATTTGCAGTGCTCTACTTTGATTTTTGTTTAATTTTCTATGTTTTCGACTGTTTGAAGAGGATTCCTGAAAGCCTCTTGCCCTCTTCAACTCCTCACCGATCTGAGCTATCCATTTCATTCAAATTTGAAGTGTCAAAACAATTGCCTTTCTTGCCCCATTCAGCTCTCTGCAAAACTGATCATTTCCCAGACCCAAAATCTGCCCTTCCCTTTGATCCAACAAACACCTTCAAAATAAAATCAAACTCTTTTACATATATACCTAGCCTAAAATCAGCCTTTATTCAAGTCATCTCAAGCCTCACTGATCATTTTTTGCGAGATTGACAAGGAGAGAGCCCTCTCCAGATCTGGTAGGGCTAGCTACCAGATTAAGCGTGGTTTGATGTTACCCTAGACTCTGCCTTCCTTCAACCTGAGGTAGATTTAGGCAATAACACAACTCTCCTTCTACTGCTTCATTTGATGAAACCCTAAATTGACTAAACACCAGAGCCTCCGCCTGAAACTGTCAAATCTGAGCTTCCCCCAGAACCGGATTCAAGTAGGCCGCTTGATTCGCGTGAGAATTCGAAGTGAAAGAGAAGTGCAGCCCCTGACTCAATGAGGGTTTCCTATTCACAAGGGATTCCCCCTTGATTCTTCCACCTCTGGGATCTAGACTTCGCTACCTATCTTCTCCTAGGGCTTTTAAGCCCACAAAACCTTGCAATCCATAACTGACAACTATATCTTCTAACCCACCAGTAAATGGAGGAAAAAAAGGAATACCTGGCCCCGAAAGAGGGAGATTGGAAAAACGGTCACGATGTTGCAGACCACCTACTTCGCCGACCTGAGGATTTTGCACCTGGACCTGGCTCGAGATATTTCCAACCTTCCAACGCCCACTCAGGGTGCTTTGGAGCGTCTCCTCTAGCAATGTCGCCCTGTTAGTAATCCCCCCGCCTCCTTCGTCCTCACTGAAACCTTGAGCATTTCCTACAACTTTCGAGAAAAAATGATCCAAGTTCTTCTCAGAAACTTCATGGCCCCAACATGTAAGCAGGTCTTCAGGTGCCGGCTCGATGTCCACGTACTCACAATCAAACCCCATCTCTGCGGCTAAAGAGTTTTCTTATCCAGACACCACGATTGTGAGACGTCTGCTGCTGATCAGAAACCCTAATCTTCAAACCTCGTCGCGTGAGAATGGAACGGTAAAATATACTAACCTTCATCCTGCTGCCGGTTAGAGTTAGACGGTCTTCAGACCACGTTCCGTACGCCTCGAGACCAGCCTAGGGATGCCCAGGTGTTTGCAGCAGTCTAACAAAAATGTATGCATGTCACCTCAACCAGCTGCACACCTCGGTGTACTGTTGCAGAGACGGGCCTGCAAACCCTAAGGGTTTTCACCATGAATCATTCCTCCATCATTCGTCCGTATTTACTAATAAGTACCTTCTACATCCTAATATGAAAAAAATGTGTAATTCCTTTAATATTTCACATGAAATTCACATATAATATTTAAAAAACATTAATTAAAAATAATATATTATTCACATAAATGTATAACTCTTTTAATACTCAATATAAATTTAATATATATATAGGATAAATTATTTTTTTAAATCACAACCTAATTCAACATCAAATTAATATATAAACTCATTAATTTATGAAACAGGGATTTGTAATTGACCACGGGACGCGGGCTACGCCGACATACGAACGATGTCGTTATATGATTTTATAATTTATAATTTTTTATTTGTAGTTTGGTTTATATGTTCTCCAAATAGGAAAGAGTCTTGTTTGTGTTTTTTCGATTATTATTTTTTTCCAGTGTAATTAAACATGTTGTTTTTATGTAGGGAAAGAGTTTTGTTGTGTTTTTTCGATTATTATTTTTTTCCAGTGTAATTAAACATTTTTTTCTGAAAAAAAATATTATTATTAATATTAGAAGATTATTTAATGATAAAAGTTATAGTTATTATAACATATTTTATATTATTAGTTTTGTGGGTTAGTTTAATTAGTCAAATTTATGTTGTTAAAACATTTTATTATTGAAATGTTATGGGTCAATTTCATTGAGAAATCATGGGTCAATTCTCCTTGAAGCTCATCAATAATTAGTATTAGGTGGATGGTAAAGATTTAACTTTTACACAATACTTTAGAATATTCTTAATAGTAGTGAAAATCAAATATTGAGATTTATTTTAAAAGTAGTTATGTCATTTTTACCATTTTAATTGACCTAGTTAATTAAAAATTGTGATATAAACAAATGTCATATCAAATGAGCTATATTATTTTGGACATGTAGTATTAAAAGTGTTTTACAACTAAATCTCTAAGTGAGACAAAGAATCAATAATATAAAAACAATTACTACATATAGCATGCATAAGGCTATAATCCACCTTATTTGTTTTCCTTCTCATTAGTGAGAAATAACAAGACAGTATATGGCTATGGCTACTATACATCTTTCACATGGAATTTTTCAATTTCTCAAATACCATTTTTAAGCAAGTTTTTATTGCTATCAGTGTTTATAGCTATCATCAAAATTTTAAAAATATGTTTGATAGCCGTTAGATCTTGGATATGTTTACTTCAGTTATGGTAGTTTGTTTAGAGGAATTTTGGAGTTATTTTCAATTGTAGGAATTTTGGCTTTGTTGCCAAGTGAACCAATAAAAAATCATGGCAAAAGTGTTGAATTTTTAGAATTGAAAAAATAAATGAAATTTTGACAATTTGATAATATCTTACTCTGAATCTAAATGTTAAATTAATGGCGACTATTTGGTTCCTTTGCACTTATTTTAGATTTTTCTCCCAAAGCTTAGGCTTAATGACCCTATAAATAAAAGATTAATAACTCTCTAAATCTAACTTATTAGTAGTGAGATGGACTCAATTTTGTTCCTAATACTTCTCAAATTATAAATTATTATAAATATTATTATTATTATAAATTGTCCTTGGTTGGATTTTAACTAGTTGATTGTTCCTACTACTTCTCAAATTATAAATGATGATGGTCAATGCCCACGGAGACCAAACTTTGGTCACCTAAAGAAATGAATTATTTAGTTTATTTTAAAATTGTACTCATATGCTCAAAGAGCTTTGAGAGAAGTGTCCCAAGCTCACTCTAATTTTGACATGTTAAAAGGCCAGGAAGTTCGGTATTGCAACAATATTATGAAACTAAGATCTAATGTGGGTGTACTTAGGGCACTCTAAGAGGAAGTGATTTACATCCTCAATGTTCATATTCTCACAAAGATGGCAGATCCTTTCCACCCATGGTGTTTTAGGAACTACCCAATGACCTGTTTAACTATGGAGCTCATGAGATTTCGTTCTTATCTTGGCTATATTAATTTTTTTCTTTGAGCTAGTTAAAACAGAGAGATACTTTTAATCTTCTAGAGTAGGGTTAATGACCTCCTTATAAGATCTTAATTTTCTTTTAACCTCTAAATATTTCTCACACCACATTTTCACTTTAAACGTAGAATTAACAATATTTTTAATGTTATTAATATTTTGCAATGCAACACTTTCGTCGATCTACCAATGGTTTAACCAAGCCCTGGTATCTTAATACCAACCTTGTTTGAGCCTTAGGTGGTTTTGGCTGGAATTTAAAGCTAGCTTAGTAAGTCTATGGTCTCCCATGTTATTGGTATTGTGCTTGTACAACAGGAGCCTAGTCATAGCTAGGCTCTTGATAGGGGAAAGACCCACTTCTATAAGAAGAAAAGAATAGGGTGTATTGCTTTTAATTTTGAGGTTATACGTTATAGAACGCTTCTAGATTTGCTCAATATTTCTCCAAGATTCTCTAGAGATGTTGCAACCCCAAACCTCACATCCATACAAGATAACATGAGTGACTAAAGTTTCAAAGAGGAGCTTCTTTTTATCCCGCATCACAAGGTTTGTTGCTTTACAATTATTTTCAAGAACAAAATAAGCTTTCTACCCTCCATTAATCCTTTTCTCAATGCTATAGTTTCAGTTGAGCTTGTGATGAATATCAATTCCTAGGTACTTGTAAGAAGACACTTCCTCCAAGTTGTTATTGTCATACACAAAAATAGCGTAAGTGTCCTTGGATTTGATAACCATAAATTTTTTTTTGTTAGTGTTAACAGTCATACCCATGGTAGAGCATAAATCATTAAGAAGTCTTAGTTGCTTATCAAGATCAGAACGGCACCATGCCAGAAGAACAATATCGTCAGCATAGAGAAGAAGGATGATGACTATTCCAGCTAAGATCATGCCAGCACCGCCTGCTTCCTCTCAAAAACCTTCTAGCTTGTCGATGTCAATGAAAAATAGGACAGGGGAGAGGGGGAAACCTTGTTTAACTCTGATATTACACTTAATATCTTTCGACCATCGCTTATTTCTCTTAAACTTGGCAATTACATTCTCGTATAACCTTATAGCGACAGCTCTCAACTTGAAAGGAACCTTTAGCTCTTCTAATCTATTCCATAGGTTATTTGTAGGTACTGTATCGAAATCCTTTCTAAATTCCTTGGTTGAGCCTCAAGTTACGTTGATTATTAGTGATGAGAAATTTGTAGCAAGGCTTCTTGAGAAAAACAAAGAATAAAAAAATATATACAAAAATAAGTTGCAATTGTTTGAGTAAGAGGAAACAATGACTAGTAACTTAAAGAGAGGTCCCTCCAATACTAAATTACTAATAACAAATAACAAACATATTTTTAGGCAAGATACTTAAATATATTTAAAGCATAAATACAATAATAAACATATTTTTTCTTTCTTTATTTTGCTTGGTAGTGTGGCTCCTTACATGACTTCACGCCAAACATATGGTTTGAGAAACTGCGACTGAGGGACATCTAAGCTGTCAAAATCACCCGGGGATCGCACCCGGCCTCGGCCACATCAACCCGCGACCGAGGAGCATCTAAGCTATCAAAATCACCCGGGGATCACATCCGGCCTCTGCCACACCAATCCTTAGCATGGATGGATTTTTTTTACCTTCAAGGGGATTGGAACTGGTGACCTTTTCATTACAAGTGTCTTAACAACACACTCTTCACCGTTGAACCAAACCCCTGTTGGCAATAATAAACATATTCTTAATAGTAAGATACTTAAATATATTTAAAACTCACATAGATTAAGGGTAGTGAGGGTTGCACCTCTAAATTAATAAGTGGTAGGAAACATCTCATTCTTAACATAATATTTGTTGAAGGCATAGAAAGCATAGGCCTACACATTATTAGGGTCAAAGCACACTCCACCCTATTGTATTGCAGTGTAATTTGTGCCTCCAAATCCATAAGCTTAGTCAAGTTCCATCTACAATGTGTTGTCATCGACATAGTTCTTAGGGCCAACTAGTGGGTGTTGTAGATGAATCATTGCCCAAGAAAAAACTTGTGTCCCCAACTGCCACGTTGATATATTTTTTAGTTTTTCCTACCGCTACAATATAACTGCTTTCCCAAACATATTTAAACTAACATAAAAACCTCACTAATATTTCAAATAAACAAAACAAAACAATCTAATATATTATTAAAGTATGAAAACTATAAATAAATTATATAAAAAAAATACATAATAAAATAGCCATATAAAAGACCCATTTTCCAATTCAATATATTAAAATAGAAAACTCTGGGACACCCTTCCCTATAATTAAAGACAAACGAACTGTGAGAAATTGAGTGACCAATATCATACAACTTGCTGGTGCCTTTTAGTTGTTTAAGATAAGGTAGTAATAATGTTTTCCTAGAAAAGTAAAACATCAAAAATACTTTCTATATATTTCAAAACCTATCAGAAAACGTTCATTTAAAATTTGTAAAAACCAATCAGAAAACGTTCATTTAAAATTTGTAAATGTAAAATAAGTTCAAAATAACATATGACCGCAAATTTCCGTCAAATTCCAACTCTCGTCTCAAATAAATGTGTAATTTCTTTAGTGCTTCAAATCAAAATTCACATATAACATTAAAAAAATCATATATATAATTCACACGAATATAACATTTAAAAAAAAATCATATATATAATTTACATAAATATTTAATTCTTTAGTACTAATTATAAATTTAACAGATATATATATATATATTTAATATTAAAAGCATATATATAATTCACATAAATATTTAATTCTTTTAATACTCATCACAATATTAAAATCATATATATAATTTACATAAATATTTAATTCCTTTAATACACATCATAATATTAAAATCATATATATAATTCTCATAAATATTTAATTTTTTTTTAGTACTTATCATAAATTTAACACATATATATTTAATATTAGCAATTGTACCACATGTTGCAAAAGAAACGCTGTAAAGAAGTAGCATAAAAAAAATAGCCCACAATAAAAAAGATGTGATATGTTATGCAATTTAATTGAATATTAAATTATAAATATCAATTATTTTATTTTATTTTATTGTAAGTATATGACCATAGAATTCATGCAAAGTAACATAAAAAAGAATAGCTCACAATAAAAAGGATGTGATATGTTATACAATTTACTTGAATATTTAAATTTTAAATATCAATTATTTTATTTTATTTTAAGTATATGACCATAGAGTTCATGCAATCATCATCATGTTGAGAGTAGATCATGGTGTACTATAATGATATTCATTTGTTATCTACCCAAACCATATTTTATCCTATCTATAAACCTTCAAATACATTAATATAAAAAATTAAGATACTAAATAGACAATTAAAAAAAAAATCAATCAAATTTATTTTAATGGAAAAGATTGTAATTATAAATTATTAGATCTTTATAATTTGAATATCATATAATTTTAAACTAAAACCTACCAAAATAAGATAGTAAACATTTACAAAAATGAGTTGGACAAGATCATACTCACTAAGAAATGAAAAATGTGTAAGAGAACATGCATTGAATCATGTGAATAACCATTCTAAGGAATTGCTCTAAACTACAACCTACCAAAATCAGAAATAGTAAATGTTTCAGATTTCTTTAAAGAGGTAAGAAACTATATCCTTAAAATAGAAACTATATTTTTTAAAATTCAAGAGATACTATACCATTGAAACTCCCTACATAAAAATAGGACCATAAGGTCATATTTGATGAATTTTTCTAAACTACAATCTACCAAAATAAAAAATAGTAAATGTTTAAGATTTTTTTAAATAGATGAGAAACTATACCCTTATTCCAAAATGCTTTTAAATTTGACTAAACTATTTCATATAATCTTAATAATAATCATTTATTAGTACAACCAAACTTAACCTAATTGCATTTAACTTCAACATTTAAAGCATGAACTCTCATTTAGACCTTTCGCAGGAACTGTTCCCAGCTTACTAGTGTGAAACGAAATAAATATGAAAGCTTTACAGATTCAACAAAAAGAATTCGAACTTTATGACCGACATACTCCGCGTTTATCTAAGACTTGGATAGCATCTACTGTGTAAAACTGATCTGCCATTCACACTCGCAAAATTTGTACGGGTAAAATTATTTTCAACTTTCTTAATACATTCTAAAGATCTTTATAATTATAAAGAAGGTTACCAGAGTTCAATATTTCCTTGCCCTGTGATAAAAATACTCAATTGCAAATAATGTAGGAAATCGGTGACAAAATGAAGGAAAGAACCAAATTAAGAAAGAAAAACCAGTGATGCACAGAGTTCAGCACAGAGTTCAGCAGTGAATAAGTATAGGCTTGGTAGGTGTTGAGACTCTTAATCTTGCCGTGCTCGAACATCACAGTCGTCAGCGAGAAGAGAACCACAGTGGAGACAACAGACACTGCTTTATTATATTAACGGTATCTCCAAATACATTTGAGACTTGTATGCAGAAATCTAATCTTTTCTTTTGTGAGAAAATTTATGGATTATTTTTATAATTTATTAATAACTGTATTTAATCTAAAGAAGAAATTCTTTGAATCGTCTAACATCAAAATCAATAATTGATAATTATACTCCTGATAATTTAAGAAAATTGTTTTCAAATAATAACGCTTAACAACATAATTATATATAAATAATAAATTATTTTTTTAAATCACAATATAATTAAACATCAAATTAATATATAAACTTTTTTATTTATGAAGCAGGGAGATGTAATTGACCACGGGACGCGGATTACGCCGACATACGAACTTTGGCGATATATGATCTTATAATTTTTCATATGTAGTTTGGTTTATATGTTCTCCAAATAGGAAAGAGTCTTATTTGTGTTTTGTGCACTTAAACATGTTGTTTTTCTATAATAATATATAATTATTATTAATTAAAGATTACTTAATAATAAAAATTAAAGTTATTATATCATATTTTATATTTTTAATATGGTGGGTTAGTTTAATTGAGTAAAGCTATGTTGCTAAAGCATTTCAATAGTGAAATGTAATGGGTTAATTTTATTAAAATGTTATAGGTCAATTTTTTTAAGACGGCTAATCAATAACAATTATTAATTAGATAATAAAAATTTAATTTTTACATAATATTTTAGAATATTTTTAATAGTAATCAAAATCAAATATTAAGATTTATTTTTAAAATACTTCTGTCATTTTTATCATTTTAATTAATTTAATTAATTAAAAACATTTTTTAACTATGTGTTTAACTTAAATATTTATTTTTTATATAAATAATAATAATAATTTATAATAAAATTACAATTTAGTTAATTTTTTTAATAATATCACATATAGTAAAATAAACATTTTGATATTTATTATAAATTGATACCAATTTATTTTCACTTTATATAATTATAGTAATTATAATATATATGTAATATTTATATATAATATAATTTTAAAATAAATTATTTAATAATTATTTTATTTTAATTTTTGAACTTTTACTGTAGATTTTGCAAAATATCAAAATTACTCTGGTTACTATCTCTTACGCTTTCACTTGTTCTGATAAGATTAATCGTCTACGTCACAACTCACAAAACAATTTTTTTGCATTTGATAATTAATTAAGATTCAAAGTCTGTATACCATCATGATCTCAGCTATGGTTGTCGATGGATGTAAAAAATAGAAATAGGAGATAACAACCAAGAAAAAACATTTTTTTGCATTTCATAATTATGAAATGAAACTTCAAGATTCAAAGTCTTCATACAATCATGATCTCAGCTATGGCTGTCGATGGATGTTAAAAAAAAAGAAATAGGAGATAAACAATTATGCTTGTGCACCGGTCAACCGTACTACTAAAACAAAAATGAAGTAAACAATTATGTTTGCGCACCGGTCAACTCGGCCACGATAAAAAAAATGAAGCAAACTATTATGTTTGCCCACCGGTCAACTGGACTACCACGACATACGAACGATAGTTGATAAGAGTGACCAATCTGAAATGCTTCACCGTTGACCATAATCCAATTACAAAGTCAACGAAAATAATGATCTCCTCTTCAATGTTTGTGCAGCAGTGTTTTTAGATTGAAAGGCGTGATGAAGGATGCATTTCCATTCCAAATCTGGCGAGAAACTATCCGGTACACTTTCTCAGTGGGGTGGGTTCCATCCCAAAACACATATTTCTGTGGCCGTTTACAAAGAAAAGCTCTGTATTCTCCACGCTTATCTTTTGGAATCTCCAACCCACAATACACAGCCGTGTTAAATGGCCCCGCTCCACAGCACGCAGAGGTCGTGTTTTTAAAACCTGCAACCCAATTACATTACATTTCGTCAATTCACAAGCCAATCCACGCCTATAACGTTTCTGAAATTTGTACTGGTTTTTCAAATATCTCTAAATTTTACCATAGGATTCCCCGTGTTCAATTAAATTTAGTACGAAATCATAAGCGTTAGCAAGCAGGATCGTTGCTCCGTCTAATTTTTTATTCAGCTGGTTAACGAGCTCCCTGAGACCATCACTAAATGCCACTGCCAGCTGATTTGCAGTTTCCACACATCCACCGTTATATGCCTTCAATCCAGCGAGCCTTGAATTTGGAGTACAGCCCACAACAGGGCTGTTTATTACAATGAATTTTCTTGCCCCCTTACTGTATAGGTTCTGCAACATCCACCACGGATGATCAGAAGATACCCACAAATTTAACATGATGGGAACATACGGTAATAAACTGGGAAAATAAAATACGTACCAACAAGTGTTCATTATATTTATTAAGCATCAGCTTAACGAAATCCTGGGCACTTGTAGAATTTTGGAAGGTGGCATTCGCTAAATAGTTAAGGCCAATATCATTGCCACCACTGTTAATGGTGTACAAGGACTTGGATAGATATTCTTTTGCATGATAATCTCCTCCAAGTTTTTGTGCTACTCTCGCAGAATAGTTGGTGAATTGGCGTATCTGGAGACTTAAAGGGATGATATTCTGCAGTGAAAAAGGAAGCAACGTTTAATTGCTTATTTTAAACATGTAAATTCATGTGTATCAAATAGCTGATTGAACATGTATCTATTTTGGTACTCACCAAGTAATTGCCCGTGGAGTCCAGTAATCCGCTTCCTCCAGATGCGAAATTGATACCACGAGAGAAATCAGATCGTGGCTTCAGATAGGGAGGTGGGAAGGGCAACCTTAACTTAGTAGCTGTGAATACAAATATCAAATGTATATTAATCATCTAATGAGAGAATCAACCATATAAATAT
Source organism: Pinus albicaulis (assembly GCA_034641835.2). Lineage (NCBI taxonomy): Eukaryota > Viridiplantae > Streptophyta > Pinopsida > Pinales > Pinaceae > Pinus > Pinus albicaulis. The sequence continues at coordinate 28,456 of JAXQQM020064263.1, forward strand.
CACTAAGTAAATATGAGAAGAAGAAAATACCGATGAAATCGAATGCAGTTCGGCCATTGGTGAAACGACCAGTGGGGTGATGGAAGAAGGTCTCCCCGTAAGGCGGAAAATTAGCTTTGGAGGTTGTGTTGCTAATGAAATTGTTGGTACCAGCGTCTGCTAAAGAATCCCCAAAAATGAAGATGGCGGGAACATTATAGTGACTGGCAGAACTAGCCAATGGAAAAGATAAAACCAACATCAGGGCTGCAACAAACATTGCTAAGAACTCCATTATGAGTTCAGGGTAGTAAGGGAGGTGTGGATGGATGCAGAGATAAATGAAAAGAAATACATTTATAGAGAGATGGGGATGGGGATGAGGATGAGGAGGCAGGCTTTCTGTAAGCCATGACGACGTTGTCGTCTCCATTTTGCGTTGAGAACACGTATTTGGAAAAAAAAAAAAAGCGACGTGTAAGTTGACAGCAAATCGCAAATGCCGTCGATGTTCGTGGTCGTGGATGGCTGCCCTCTCCACATTAAAATATATGAATGTCAACTTCGCTTTAAATATTTTATGAACACTTTCTTTTTAAATGTTTAGTTTCTTTCTTCATTTAAAATATATATGTTTTAGTTAATTTTTGCAGTGAGTACAATGATTTAATATAATGAATATACAATAATCATTGTGAATACATTATATCGATTTTATAACAATTAATTTAGGCTTTGTGATCTATTATAAATATTTAGAATTTTTTCAGTAATAATTATAAAAAAAAAATATTGTTTAGGTGTTTTTAACCAACCAAGATATTATCATGACTTTAGTAAGAAATCAGATCTTGACTTGATCTCTCACCTAGTCGTGATAATAAATCACACTAATTATTAGTTCAAAAACAATATTTTTTACATATAATTATTAAAAAAAATTCTAAACAATTAATATTTTCAATTACTATAACTTATTTAAAATAATAACTTTTAATTTTAAAAATATTATCATAAAAATTCACTATATTCTATTAAAAATGATTTAAAACGGAACATCTTAATAATACAAAACCCTAACCAAATTTAAAATAATCATTTACATAATCTTCATAATTAATATATTATATCTAATATCATAATCGTACTTAATTTATTATATCGATTTTATTAATAATTAATATTTTCAATTATTATAATTTATTTAAAATAATAAATTTTATTTATTAAAATTTTCATCATAATAACTCATGATATTTTAATAAAAATAATTTAAAACGAATCATCTTAATAATACAAAACTCTAACGAAATTAAAAAACAATTCCAAATCAAATTATATTTATTTACTTGAAAATCCGTTATATAACATTTATGGCATTTATCTGGAAATGGAAAATTTTAAATGAGGTTTACTATAAATATATATTACATTTTTTTACTTGAAAATCAATTAAATAATATTTATGACATTTATCTGTAAATATATATATATATATATATATATATATATATATATATATACTTGAAAATCCGTTATGGCATCTATCTGGAAAATTTTAAATGATGGTTATTGTATATATAAACTAAGATAATAATATATATTGGTTTTGTTTAAAATTTAATAAAAATATTATTGAAATTACTAATTTAATTTAAAATTTGTATAATTTAAATGTTAAGATTTTTATCATTAGTATATATATTTAAAAATATATTTTAAATAAACACAAAAAAAACCACAATTTTGTTGAAAATTACATCAATCAAATTGTAAAATAAAAACCAAAACATAAAAAAAATATAGGTTGTGTAATAAAACATATTTACGTCTAATTTTTAATAAAAGTATTCTTACACGAAGGTTCTCTTCCTTCTTCATTGCAATTGCCGACTGATTCACAATTTTGACTAGAATGGTTCTTGTATCCATCGAAAGAAATTCTCAAAAGTCAAGGTGACAAAGTTTGACAAAATGTAAAGTGTCGGAAGCTTGAGTTGGAAAAGTTTACGTTACCGTTAAACTAATAATGCAATTTTCTACCACCGACTGAGTTGTTCGTCCGTGCCAAAGTCTCATAGCATAATATTCATAGTGACGATTTTTGCATTCACATACGAAAACATGACATCGAAAGTTCAAAGCAGTGTTTTGTGTTAATGATATGTTAAGAGGTTAAAATAATATGTTTGTTATTTATTAAAATGTTAAATTAAATTCTTCATTATAAAGTGAACTTAATAAGTAATTTATATGTTGACTATAAAATCAGGTTTTTAAATTTTGTAATTTTATTTTTTTAATTTTAATGGGAGGTCTCATAAAATAATTGAATTACACCTCGATCGGGTGGGATTCGTTTGAAGATTCTTTGGAGGATTATGATGTCACCAATTAAAGGAGGGCTTGTCGGCTTGCAGATTGGTTTGAATAGTGGCAAGTGGCCAGAGAAAGGTGGCAACATTGGTCGCGTGCGAGCTCGGTATTAAGTTTAGGAATGTGCCATCATTATGTGAGTTGGTATGTGGAGTGGAGTAAGAACCACCGGGAGTTAATAAACTGACTTTGTTTCAATCAAACCATTATTCCGCAGGTGGAGGATCACTGGCTAGGTGCAAACAGGAGTGTAGAGCAGCAACATTATAGCAGTCGAAGTTCAACAATTGAGGGTTATGTGATACTTTAATTCTCCTTTCTCTGTCACAAGATCATGGAGAATGTTGGCAATTTCGTTTTTTCAACCTTTAAATGGAACAGTCCTTTGGTAACCCCTACTACTCTGTTTGCACGGTGTCTTTGAAATTTTTCTTGATTTTATTTAGGTTGATGGTGTCAATTTCAATTTTTTATGGCATAATGCTTCAGAAAATGGGGGATATGGGTCTGGGTTTGGGAGGTCATGTTTGCAGACACCCTGATTCTGTAGGGTTTTCCACCCATATCGTGGGCTAGTGGAAAAGCCTTGACCTGCATGTTAACTCAGAGGGTAGTTTTTAGTGTTTAAGACTTTCCGTTGTCGACCCTCTGTGGTGCACAGTGTAGTTTGGGATAAGTCAATGGAAATTAAGTCTGGGGTGCTTGGAAAAACCAAGCATCGAACCTCCCGTGGGAGTATGGTTCGTAATCAACATCGCAATATGGAAAGGTTGTCCATGTTTTATATGTTAAGGATCACTGACATCGTGTCCTATTTGTGTATGGTATTGATTGCTGTCACAGAGACAGGTCTCAGGCGAGGAGTCTGGACCTCAATTGGGGGAACAACAACATATTGTTTCTCTACCCACTGGACCTCCATAGTTCATTAGGCTCCAATGGCACGGGAAAAGGTTATCAAAGAGGAAGTGGGGGTGGGCTTCTGGAGGCAGACATGGAAGAGATGTGCTCAAAAGGAGAAAGGTGAGCCCTCCTCCCAGGTGTCGAGAAGGTCTAGCAGCAAAACAAAAGCTAAGCATATTAGGGATGTTGCTCAAGCATATGTGTAGGAGATTCTGAGTCAAGTCAGAAAGGTAATCGCAAAGTGGGAGGAGGCTCTCACTCGCCAAGCAGAAGAGGAAGAAGCGGATTTGGACAGTGAACTCCTAGTTCCTGATCCGGGAAATACCACATGCATATTATCTCAGTATAAGCAAACCATCCATCTCTATTGGAGGAAGAAACATCTGGTGGGAAATTCCATCATTCATACTTCATAATTTACGCAGATTGACCCTTCTCTTCAAGAAATACAAAAGATTTCCAGCTCTTGCAGTTCCAAGTACAAGAACATAATTCCCATTTGGGTAGAATTGAACAACTCCTCTAGAGGCCACAATAGTCTGAAATTCCTGGGTCCAGCGCCAAAGACCCGACACCTATTGAAACATCTGAGGACTAGCTATTTTCTTGTCATGCCTGTTAACTATTTAAATTTTATATATTTTGATGAAGGCCATAGTAATAGATAGATGTATAATTAGAAGGACAAACTTTTCAAATGATTTCGACGGTACGACTTATATAGTTGTGTTTGATAGACTCAAGACTTTTCGGTTATGGTTGGCTTATAATGCCTACTGATGGCCAACAAACCTGGTTTCCCACAGGGTAGGTTAAAGCCTCGGAAGCCCTTTTCTATTGCAACCTCCTCTTTTGATGAATGAATGAAAGGTACTACTCAGCTTACAAAAAAAAAAAATTGAATTACAAAATTTAAATAAGAATGAACATTAAGGAATCCATTACACTTAGGAAATTGTAAAAAAATAGTTTCTATTGTGTAATTTGTGAAATTTCTTTTTTTCTACAACAAAATGCTTTGAGAGCATAAATTTAAATGGTTATGTGTCTGAAGTGTGATTAGGATTCATTAAGGTGGTTCTCTTTGTAGTTGAGATATTTTTATGAGTTAGGTCTTTATTTGTACGTTGTCGAAATATTTGTTCTAATCAAACTCAATCTAAAATATTTTTTTAGAATGTGGGGTGGACTTTTTTTCAAGAGAGAATTATTATTGATAGTTGTCGAGTGTAGTTTACTTAGAAAACCATATAAACATGTTATGTAAAATATTATGAAGTCCTTGGTTGGACCCCCCTAAATAACTCCTCTCCGAGTTAGGGGTAGACATGGTGCACCTAGTGGTTATAGTTGTAATGGAAAAAAATAACCTTGTACAAGATTTCCCCAATTGATGATTCCACTAGTTAAAAAATAATCATAATAAAATAATGATATTTTAACATTAATACTAGTGTAGGGTGATTCTTTGCAAACATTGTGTATGATTGGATTAATCTAGGATTGTACAAAATTCAGATATTCCACACACCATGTATGCATTTTTTTTATTTTAACACGGTGAATTAGTAACACGTTGGAGTAATTTGAGCGAGGCCAAAGATCAAATCTTCCAGCAACCACTATAACACCAAGAGTATATCTAATAGCCCACATTATTGATATACCAATAACTTATGAATTATCAAGGGTTGATATCTCACATGGGAGAGGATTCATACTCTTTAATCCTTATCACAATGGACCAAACATGTCCATTCGAATTGAACCCAAGTGGATGGGAGAAAAAACATGCTCCCAACCACTCAAGCTACCAACCCAGGAAACCATATATACAAACTTCAAGGACTAAACTATTGATAAATATACCATCAAATAGTTCTACTTGATCATAGCATATGTTTTATTCTTTTTCCAGGTTACAAAGCTCGGGGAAAACCCCAAAGTATTCCCCCTTATTACAAGGATTGCACCTAAGTTAAACCCTAGAATATCCAGGGAACAAGACCATTCAACAACAAGGCTCAAACTCATTGTAAAATAGATTCATTATGATGTCAACATGTCACTTGTTGGGACTAAATGTAAGATACCCCCTTGGAAGTATATCAATTTTCCCCCATTTTTTTATAAGTTTATTAAAATTTTCAATTAGAGGTTTTGTCAAACAATTTGTAGATACATGGTTGTAGGTGTTTGTCTGGAAAATTGTTTAAATGAACATAGATGGTATCAAGTAGATGCTCATGAAACACTTCATATCAATAACAAATAATTTGGTTAATGGTCATAAATTACATGTGCCACATCAGAAATAGGAAACACAACCAATAGGATTACAAATGTATGAGCTAATAAATATAGACTATTACAACACATATATAAGAGAAACCTGGGCACAAACTGGAACCATTATATTTTGAATATGGAAGTATCCCCTTTGTGATAACAACCAAAATATTCAGGCCAAGAGATACATATATTTGTGAGCCACAATTTCAACAAGAAATATAATTCTGGTAGGCGGCTTGAATAGCCATTTCATAAAGAAGGATGACCTTCACTAGACAAAAAATCGAACCATCAAACAATCAACCATATATTATAAGCTTTTTTCCCCTTTTATGAGCTTTGAACTCATCCACATAAAGTTAAGTGACTCAACCTTCTAACCTAGATATATCTGTGATCTTGGAGAGGTAACATGACCAACCAATGATGCAACTCGGTCCTCAAAAAGGGGTTTTAACTCGTCCCCTACCACACTAAAACTTATCCCTTCTCCTACAATAGTTTTGTAGTTTGCTTGACCTGTAGAAAATATCAGAAGTGTGAAATATGTGAGAGATATCGTGGAAAATAACACAATGAGATGATAGAAAATGGAAATAATCAATTAAGATATGGAAAAATATTTTTCATTGGTCTCTTCAAGGGGAAACCTCCATTAGAGCAGAGTGTAATTACACAACACAAGATATGACTTCCCTTGCTATCTTCACCAATATATAGTTTCATGAGACCCGAAACCCTAACTACTCATGGTCTCATGCATAATGTGGGTTAACCACTTTATTTATTAGATATGACCCGCTATAAATAATTGTGGTCCCTTTTTATAACATGGGTCAGTCACTTACAATTCTTACAATATTTATTTATTAAAATAACTATTCATGACTCTTACGGGGCCCCTTTGGCTTATTCAATTATCCCCTTTTCAATTTTTCTCATTTCTTTAAATAATAGCATTTTAATTTTAAAAAACATTATCATAATAATTCACCCTATTCTAAAAAGATAAAATAAAACAGATCATCTTATTAATAATACAAAACTCTAACCAAATTTAAAATAAGCATTAACATAATCATCATTAATATATTATATCGAACATAATAATAATAATTAACGAGTTGATTGCATATATTAATGCCATTCAATTTAGTCACAATGAAATCATGGAGCAACTTGACAACCTGAGATGCTAAAACAGGTGCACCAATGACCGCCTTCACAATCTGAAAGTGAGGGTGGAGCATATTGATTATCATATGCATGAACGTGCTGGTCATTAAGAAGCTCCCCCCAACCCTCCTCCATAATATGTTGCAATTTGATGTGTTTTCCTTTTTGTTTACTAGTATGTCACGACCTCTAGGCCATGCGAAAATAATACATGTAGTTGTTTGCTCATGTCTTCCTCAAGGCCCCAATTTCAACAAGTCTGGTCGAAATGAGAGAAAGGGGCTTGTCGAGATGAATTTTGTAATCTGCATTTTGAAGATAATATAATGTTTGAACCTTGACTGACAAAAAATATATATATATATATTATATCTATTTTATCAATAATTAATAATATTATAATTTATTTAAAATAATAAATTTTATTTTTAAAAATCATTATCATAATAATTCATCATATTCTATTAAAAAATAATTTAGAAGAGATCATCTTACTAAATAATACAAAGCTCTAATGAAATTTAAAAGCAATTCCAAATCAAATGATATTTATTTAATTGACTAGCACAACCTTATTAATAAATGTGGTTGATATAGGCCGTAGGTGTCAACTTATTTTATGTTATATTATAAATTTAATATGCTATATTAATATATTAATATATCAAATATAAGATTAATATAAAAAACTATGAGATTATAAACTCTAATATATTATTATACATATCAAGGATTAATATTAAAACCGAAGAAAATGATATTAAACCAAGGGGATTAGTCTTATAAATTCAAGGAAATATAAACCCAAGAGATTAATAATATTATAAACCCAAGGAATTAAGAAACCAATGGGATTAATATTATAAACCCAAAGGATCAATAGACCCAAGGATTAATAAACCTAAGGAATTAATATTAAAAACCAAAGGGAATAATAAGAAAGTAAATGGAATAGTAATAAAAAAGGAATTAATATTCAAAACCCAAGGGATTATTATATAAACTCTAAGGTAAAGATTATAAACCATAAAATAAACATGGTATACCATGGTTGATTTTTATATTGAGACAATTTTGGTCACAATGTGATGTTGGACAATGCTCGACCATGGTTGAACCTTTATATTAATAAACCTAAGGGATTGATATTATAAATCCAAGGTAATAATAAACCAAAGGGAATAATATTAAACCTGAGGGACTAATCTTATAAACCCGAGGTATACAAATCCTCACATAAATATTATAAACACTAAAATCAACATGGTTGAACATGGTTTACCATGGTTGGCCATCGTTGACCATGAGTGGCTATGGTTGACTATGGTTCACCATGATTGATGATGGTTAACCATGATTCATATTATAAACCCAAGGGAATAATAAACCCAATGGATTATAAACCCAAGGGAATAATATAAACCCTAAAATAAATATGATAAACCCTTAAATAAACGCGATTGAACATGTCTGACCATGGTTGATTTTCATATTGAGACAATATTTGTCATAACGCGACATTGGACCATGGATGACAATGATTGATTCTCATATTGAGACAATGTTTGTCACAACGCGGCGTGGACCATGGTAGATTTTCATATTGAAACATTCTCTGTTACTATGAAATGTTGGACCATGGTTGGCAATGATTGACCATGGTTGACTATGATTGATTTTATAAAACATGGTTAACCATGATTGATATTATAAACCAAGGTTAATAATAAACCCATTAGATTAATACTAAAAACCCAAGGGATTATAAAACCCAAGGGAATAATATTAAACCATAGGAATATGAACCCTTAGATTAATAAACCCAAGGGATTGATATTATAAACACAAGGGAATAATATTAAACCCTAGGAATATTAACCCTTAGATTAATAAACCCACGGGATTGATATGATAAACCCAAGGGATTGATAATATAAACCCAAGTGATTAATAATAAAATTGCAAGGGATTATGAACCCAATAGAATAATATTAAACCCAAGGGATTGATATCATAAACCCTAAGATAAATATTATAAACCCTAAAATAAACATGATTCAACATGGTTGATTTTAATATTAAAACAATCCTTGCCACAATGTGACATTGGACCATGGTTTACCATGAATGGTTTTCATATCGATACAATATTTGCCACAATGTGATGTTGGACCATGGTTGAGCATGATTGATTTTAATATTGAAACAATATTTATCACAATGCGACATTGGGCTATGGTTGACCATTTTTTATTTTGATAAACCATGGTTGACCATGGTTTTCCATGGTTGATATTATAACCCAAGGGGAATAATAAACTCAAGGGATTAATAAACCCAGGGGATTAATACTAAAAACTCAAAGGATTATAAACCCAAGGGAATAATATAAACCAAAGGTATATAAATTTCCCTAAGATAAATATTATAAACCCTTAAATAAACATGGTAGACCATTGTTGACCATGGTTGATTTTCATATTGAGACAATTTTTGTCACATTGTGGCACTGGATCATGCTCGCCCATGGTTGAACCATTATATTAATAAATCCAATGGATTGATATTATAAACCAAACGAAATAAAAACCCAAGGGATTAATACTAAAACCCAAAGGGATTATTGACCCAAGGGAATAATATTAAAACCAAGGGACTATTATTATAAACCCAAGATATATAAACCCTAAGATAAATATTGTAAACAATAAAATAAACATGGTTGACCATGGTTGACCATAATTGATTTTGTAAAATATGGCTGACCATGCTTGGCCATAGTTGACTATGCTTGACCATGATTGACCATGGTTAACCATGATTGATATTATATAAACAAGGGAATAATAAATCTAAAGGATAAATACTAAAAACCCAAGGGATTATAAACCCAAAGGAAAAATATTAAACCCAAGTGAATAATATAAACCCTAAGATAAATATTATAAACCCTTAAATAAATATGGTTTACCATGGTTGATTTTCATATTGAAACAATCTTTGTCACAAAGCGATGTTGGACTATGATCGACCATGGTTGAATCCTTATATTAATAAACCATTAGATTGTCGCAATGAAACATTGGACCATGGTTGAACATGCTTGGCCATGATTTATTTTCACATCGAGATAATTTTTGTCATAATGAAACGTTGAACCATGGTCGATTTTCATATTAAGACAATCTTTGTCACAATGCGACGTTGGACCATGGATCATCGTTGACCGTGATAGATTTTATAATACACGATTGACCAAGATTTCCTATGATAGATTTTATAATACACGATTAACCAATATTGACCATGGTTTACCATGATTGATATTATAAACCCAAGGGAATAATAAACCTAAGGTAAAAATACTAAAAACCCAAAGGAAAAATATTAAACCCAAGTGAATAATATAAACCCTAAGATAAATATTATAAACCCTTAAATAAACATGGTTAACCATGGTTGACCATAATTGATTTTCATATTGCTACAATCTTTGTTGCAATGTGACATTGGACCATCCTTGACCATGCTTGACCATGATTAATTCTCATATTGAGACAATCTTTGTCATAATGCAATGTTTGACCATGGTTGATTTTCATATTGAGACAATCTTTGTGACTATGTGATTTCACACCATGGTTTTGACCATGGTTGACTATGATTGATTTTATAAAATATCATTGCCCATGGTTGACCATGATTGATATTATAAAACACGGTGAATAATAAACCCAAGGGATTAATACTAAAAACCCAAAGGATTATAAACCCAAGGGAATAATATTAAACCATAGGAATATGAACCTTTAGATTAATAAACCCAAGTGATCAATATTATAAACCCAACGGATTGATATTATAAACCCAAGGGAATATTAAACCCAAGGGATTAATACTAAAACTGCAAGGGATTATGAACCCATTGGAATAATATTAAGCCCCCAAGGCATTAATATTATAAACCCTAAAATAAACATGTTTGACCATGGTTGATTTTCATATTGAGACAATTTTTGTGAAAATGTGACATTGGATCATGCTCTCCCGTGGTTGAGCCTTTAGATTAATAAATACAATGGATTGATATTACAAGCCAAAGGGAATAAAAACCTAAGGGATTAATACTAAAATCCAAAGGGATTATGAACCCAAGGTATATAAACCCTAAGATAAATATTATAAACACTAAAATAAACACGGTTGGCAATGGTTGACCATAATTGATTTTGTAATATATGGTTGACCATGCGTGGCCATCGTTGATGATGACTGACCATGGTTGATTATGGTTGACCGTGATTTACCATTGTTGGCCATGATTGATAATATAAACCCAAGGGAATAATAGACCTAAGGGATAAATACTAAAAATGCAGGGGATTATAAACCCAAGGAAAAATATTAAACCGAAGTGAATAATATAAACCCTAAGACTAATATTATAAACCCTTAAATAAACATGGTTGACCATGGTTGATTTTCATATTGAGACAATATTTGTCACAATGTGATGTTGGACTATGCTCAACCATGGTTGAACCCTTATATTATCACAATGCAACGTTGGACCATGGTTGATCATGCTTGACCAGGATTGATTTTGGCATCAATAAAATCTTTGTCACAATGTGACGTTGGACCTTGGTTGACCACGGTTGATTTTCATATTGATACAACCTTTGTCACAATGTGATCTTGGACCATGGTTGATCATGATAGATTTTATAAAACATTGTTGACCATGATTGATATTATAAACCCAAGGGAATAATAAACCTAAAGGATTAATACTAAAATCCAAAGGGATTATAAACCCAATAGAATAATATTAAACCCTAGTCGTATGAACTCTTTGATTAATAAACTCAAGGGATTGACATTATAAACCCAAGGGAACAATATTAAACCCTAGGAATATGAAATCTTATATTAATACACCCAAAGAAATAATAAATTCAAGCGATTAATACTAAAACCCCAAGGGTTTATGAACCCAATGGAATAATATTAAACCCAAGGCATTAATATCATAAACACAAGGTATATAAACCCTAAGATAAATATTATAAATCCTAAAATAAACATGGTCTACCATGGATGATTTTGATATTGAGAAAAGCCTTGTCACAAGGCAATGTTAGACCACGCTTGACCATGCTTGACCATGAATGATTTTCATATTGAGACAATATTTGTCACAATGCGACATTGGACCATGTTTGATTTTCATATTGACACAAGATTTATCACAATGCGACGTTGGACCATGGTTGACCATGATTGACCATGGTTAACCATGACTTATTTTGATAAACCATGGTTGACATATTAATATAAGGGTTTAAAATATTAATCCTAGGGTTTATTAGTTACTTGAACTTATTAGTCCTTTGGGTTTATAATATCAATATGTTAGCTTTATTAATGTAAGGTCTCATATTTTCAGGGTTTAATATTATTCATAGGGTTTTTAATATTAATCCTAGGGTTTAATCCATTAAGGTTTTAATATTAATCCCTTGGGTTTTCAATAACTATCCCTTGGGCTTAATATTAATCCTAGGGTTTAATGTTATTCCCTTTGGTTTATAATCCTTTGGGTTTTTAATATTAATTCTTTGGGTTTATAATATTAATCCCAAGGTTTATAAAATTAATCTTAGAGTTTGATGTTTATTTTAGGATTTATTGTTAATGCTATAACAATCCCTTAGGTTTATTATTAGCGCTTGATTGTTGAATAGAAAAATTAGTTATGTTTCTTTATCTTAAATTATAATATTAATGAAATAGTCAAATAAAAGAAAGATAAATACATTTTCATTTAAAGCATTATTTTTAATAAGATTAATTAACTTAATTAAGTTGGTATTTTTAAAATTGAATTTCTCGATTTAGATTTTTTCTAGAATTATATTTATAACATTTTAAAAGTTGAAAAAGATATATATATATATATATATATATAACAAATATTATAGTCATGTTTTTTTTAAATAAATATTTTTTTAATATTATATTTCAAAAATGATTTGAAAATATTTATGGAAGAGATATATTACAAAGAGAAATCAGTTTTATAATTGTATAAAATATATATATATTTATTAATTCCTTAGATTTATTGTTGATGATATTGACTATTGAATATGAGAATTAGTTATATATCTTTTTATTTTAAATTATAATATTAATGAAATAGTCTAATAAAAAAGAGATAAGTGATTTTTTCAAATAAAGTGTTATGTTTAATAAGATTAACCAAGTCTCCAAGACTAGTAACTCAGCCCAATAACTGTCCATCGGGCTCCAAAGCATTTGTCCAACGAAGGCTCCAGGAACTAATAACTCAACCCCATAGCTAAAGGAATCATGAGAACCAACCAGAAAATAATCAATGGAAATAAACCCACAATACCATGGTTGTCTAGGAAATGGCAAGGCTAGGAAAATCCACATGCATACACCATGCATGCCAAAACTAGTGTGGAAAACATACATGCAACTTGGTACCTGCAATCAAATCCCGATGTAGTTGTTGATCTTGATGTCCACTTGTGCTTTCGTGCTCTACGTTTTCCTTCTTTCTCCAAAGCACCAAGTATCCACACTCTCCTAGAGTCCTCCAAGAAACTCTATGTATCCAAGAGTATGAGAGAGAGGGAGAGAGAGATATAATAATGAGAGAGCACAAAAAATGCACTAACCAAAGGTACCAAATTATCCTCGAAAACCTTTTTATAGAAAATACCTCTATTTTATTCATTTTCCCTTATTTTCCTTCAATTTCCTCCTCACATGTAACCTGTGACATTTCATCTCCATCTTCTCCTATTTTCCATTATTTTCATAAATAAATGTTCCAAAAATATTGTTTGCCTCTTCAATGCCTTAGCCATAACCTTTTCCAATTTCCTTATACATTTCATCTTACAACTTGTTTTGAATTCAAAAAATTTTCTTCAAAGTTTGGGGTCAAAAAAAATTTTTGGAAGACATTTTCTGGAGGCGGCGTGATTTTTCTTGGAGGTTCAAAGTTTGAATTTAAAAAACTTTTTTGGAAGACATTTTTGGAGGCGACGTGATTTTTCTTTGAGGTATGTACGTGTTTTGTGTTGAAATAAATCTTTTGAGCTTTTTTGTTCAAAAATTTTTCTTTACATTTTAAGATTTAAAGAATTTTTTTGGAAGACATTTCTTGGAGGCGGTGTGATTTTTCTTAGAGATATGTACATGTTTTGGATTGGATTACGTATTTTTTAGAAAAGATTCTTTTAAATTAAATCTTTTGTGATATTGTTTGTAATTGAGTTATTGTCTAATTTTTTAAAGGAAATTTTTTAAACCTCATACCCTATTATCATGGGAAATCGAAGAACTTGTGTGAGAAAATATGATCGAAAAAGAAAGCCCGAGGAACGTAAAGAAGAGACGAGACAATATCGCAAAAGAAAGTTAGAGGCTCTCTCAAATATTGAAGAGGAAAATCAACCTCAAGCAGAAATTGAAGCAGGTATGTAAATGTAAATATTACATGCTCTATTGATATATATTTAAAATTTTCCTAATGTAAAATGTAACGCTTAATTTTTATTTGATAAACTAGTTTGAAAATATTTTGTTTGATGTAAACAGACAGAGATATTCCTCAAAATATTGAAGAAGAAAATCAACCTCAAGCAGAAATTGAAGCAGGTATGTAAATGTAAATATTATGATCTATTGATATATTTTTAAAGTTTTCCCACTGTACAATGTGAAGCTTAATTTTTATTTGATGAACTAGTTTGAAAAATATTTTGTTTAATGTAAACAAACAGAGACACTCCTCAAAATATTGAAGAAGAAAATCAACCTCAAGCAGAAATTGAATCGGGTATGTAAATGTAGATATTATGATCTATTGATATATTTAAAATTTTCCTAATATTTATTGACATATTTATTAATTTAGTTATTTATTGAATATGTACTATTTTTTCGAATATGTACATATGAAATCACTATCGATAATGAGATGTTAGAAAATGTCGACACTCGCACATATGGAGATAAAAAACCTGACTATTTTATACGATATCGTGTCGAGAAAATTTTGGATATGTTTTTCAAAACTGAGGTGACAGTTCAAGCTCAAATGTTGAAATGTCTCTTATCATCAAGGAAATTAAAATAAGTGACGACACTATTGGGTATTCGAAAATCAACCAAAGATAAAAAAATGAAAGAAGAGGTTATAAAAAATATGAGTAGTGCTATAGAGTCAATTAGGAGATCTAGAGATAAAAATGTTTCAAATATACGTAGAGGAATACAAATGGCAATGGCTTCACCAAGTACTCAAGAGAATCGTTTGAATCTAGCATCTATGGCACGAGCACTGGGAACCTCGCGAAAAACTCTGCACAAACATCGAAAATTTCGACTGCAAATAGACGTAAATGATGAACTCGCTTGTTGGAGAGCTATTTGTAGGCAACCATACAAAGATAGACTTGGAGAAGATGTTAAAAAATAATATATGAATATTGGAAGAACAATTCACGTGTTTCACCGACTGCAAGACATGTGATGCGAAGAAGAATAGCACGAAATCAATACGAAGAACATGAAAAACATCTCTTGGAAACCACTCAAATAGAGTTATTCAACAAGTTCAAAGAAGAGAATCGTCAAATTCAGGTTTCACTCAGTGCTTTTGTTCAACAAAAACCATGGTATGTAAAACCTATCACCGTACGCGACACTTGTTGTTGCCGTTATCATGTGGAATTTGAGTTATATTATGACACATTCCTTGATTTCGGTAGAACATTATGGAATGATTCACCTCCTCCTTCCACTATCTGTGAATTCATATCTCAAATTCTATGTGAAAGAGAAAGCGATGAACTATTTTACAAAAAGAAATGTGTTGGTGGTAAAAAATGCTATGATTGTGGAAATTTGACTAAATTTCAAAACAAATATCGTATTGATATAAATGATCAATCATTGTCCAACATGAAAGTGAAATGGAAGAGATACGAATATACCAATACATCGATTCAAAGTGCAGATAGTGTTAAAAGAATCGAATTACGAGAAGACGAAATTTTTCTAATAGACTTTTTGAGAAAGTTTGAAGCAGAAATTTACAAATACACCATGCATTCCCATAAAGCTCGATGGCAAGACTTGCAATTCAAAAAATCTCGTGAAGTTTTTCCACCAGGAACCATTTTTTCAGTGATTGATTTTGCAGAAAACTACACATTTGCTCCACAAAAAGAAATTCAGAGTGAATACTATCACTCTGACCAATCCTCCATGCTCGTTCATATTCTATATAGACATGCTGAACAAAATGTCGATCATATAGAAAGCACGAGTGAAAATCGACATATCATTAAAGAATATCATTTTTATATCAGTGACGATCGTACGCATGATACATGTTTTGTACAACATTGTTTTGGAAAAATTTATGATTCATTGAAAATCATGGAATAACATTCAATGAACATTGGATATGGTCAGACGGATGCGCAGGTCAATTCAAATTTGCACGATCATTTTTTTGGTTGTGTCGTCTTCATAAGAAAACCTCCATTAAACATTGTTGGAATTTCTTTGAGACTGGCCATGGAAAAGGAGAACATGACGGTGCAGGAGCATGCATAAAACGAGCACTTCGAAGATATCAAATGAACCACTTTGCACGCCGACTTGCAAACGCCGAAGAAGTTGTTCAATGGTGCAAAAATGCTCTAAGCCATGAGATTAACCCATCACGAGAAGTGCAAAGGTACATTCAATTTAATTTATATTGGTAATCTAATTTTAAACATCGTACATTTATCATGCAATGATTATTTTTAATTGTATTTTGATATCATATTTACAAATTCTTTTTCTAATTTTCCATATAAAGGTTTTTCTGGCATATTGGAATCAGAGACGTAAATAGATCAATTGGAAATGAAGTTGGAACAATAAAAGGGACTCGAAAATTGCATTCAATTCAAACAAAATTGTCCACAAATGTGTTTACATTGGATAAAAGAAAATATTCTTGTTTTTGTGATGTTTGCATAGACAACACAAAATCCAATGACATCTGTGAAAACAAAATGTATGTGAACGATTGGAAACATACGGAGCTAAATACAAAGGGAAAAATGTCTGTTGCAATGATTGAAGAAATGGAATCAGAGGAAACTACAATATCATCCGATGGTGATCGAGTTTCTGATCTTGTTAGAGAAGGTAACAATTGAATTACTTTTTAATGATTTAAAGATTTACAAATTTGAATTTAAATATGCATAATTAAATGTTAAATTTATTTTATTGTGCAGGAGATGTTTTTGCTGTAATTGCACCTATTGACAACGATGAAAATGTGAAGTATTATTTGATGCGTTGCATTGAACAAAAAATGAAATTATTACAAGACTATAATGATCACGGATTTCAGTATGACAAAGGGTCTATTATACTGAAAGGTTATTTTTTCAAACAAACTCGTGAAAGTGGAGACTTTGTTTACTTCGAAGACTATGAAACTGATTCCATAAGTTGTCAATATAGTCACTTGGTGTGTGCAGCACGCATAAAGTTGATAGAAGTTCAATCAAAGAAAAAATCAAAAATTAAGAAATGGAAAATGTCAAAATCCGATCATGAACCGATTATTGAGGATGGAATTCCATTAGAATTTTTTTGAGTGAAGTGTCAGGACAACAATTTATTATCTTTTAAACCTTTCAGTACTCAACTAAAAATTGAACTGCTTATGTTATTTGTGGTTTGCAAATGTTACAAATTGTTTGGGTACAAGCACGTGCTCTAGTTTCCACCGAAAATAGTTTTTCTATACATGTGCATTGATTAAAAATGTTAAATATGTATTGGATATATATATTCTAGAATGAAATTAATTGTTCTTGTATATTAATTGTTTTTGTATATGTTCTCCGACCATATGGTACAAACTATTTCACTTTATTTTGTAAAGTCAGATTCGGTCCCCATATGGCCTAGCCTCCAAGGGACGAGATAACAAGTGGTTGTCCCCACTTGCCCGAATCTCGGCTTTTAAGTACAATTCTACTGTTTATGTCGAGCATCTTACATGATGTCCTAGCCAAAGATAGATTCTCTTTGTTTCAAGTTTCTAGTAAAAGTTGTCACTGAATGCCCCGCTCGAACTCTTGTAGTAAACACCATACCTCATCTCTCTTGCTCTCCAATATTATTAGTTTTAATTATTATAACACAAAAATCGTTCTAGACATTATCAATAATTTTTTGCGCTTAAAGTAAAATCAATGAACATTATTAATCCAATGTCTTTACAAGTACTGTACCATCATACATGCAATTATATCAAATTAGAAATCAACATATACAATGAAATCAATGGGGATTGTCTTGTTGCAAGTAGTTCATAATTTCAATTTACCATATGTGCAAATGTAGGTTGAAACCATCCAAAACTTTAAGTTTTAAATTGAAACCATCCAAAACTTTAAGTCTTAAAACCCTTTCGATTATATATTGTGCATCATTAAAACATTTAACATTTAAAGTTTCATTAAATATCACATGCAAAATGTAGATTGAAACCATCCAAAACTGGAGTTTTAAAAACTTCACATGCCACATGCCACTTATAATTCAACAATCCAACAAAAACATTTAACAAATTAAATATCACACGCCACACTAAGACGACCACACTAAGAGGATTGGTGCACTTCGTTTGGAAGGAGTCAATATATGTCATATTGGAGCGATTAGACAGAATTCGAAAAGGAAAGAGCTTGAACCAATTCAAGCAGACCCAAGATCGAATTGTTCTATGGAGCTTCATGAGAAGAGATATGTGAAAAGCATTGTTAAGCCATGCCAATTATAATTCAACAATGCAACAAAAACATTTAACAAATTAAATATCACACGCCAAAGTCGTTTCAAGTTTTTGGTAAAAGTTGTCGCCGAATGACCTACTAGAATATTATAAATACTCACTTTGTAAGATCATTTGGCATTCGAAAAATTCGAAAGTCTTAGACTGTCAATCAATTTAAAGTATCATTCACCATAGGGAGTGTAAAATATTCAATGTAGGTTGGTGACGATGCTCACTCCTAGCTTGAAGCAACGCCAATGACCAATTCTTTAATGAATTCCAATGCACTAGACCAACGTTGGTTCAACCTACTTGGTTTTTCACGCAAGAAATTCCAAGGATGGACTTTCTAGACAAACGGCTGAAATTGAAAAGCTTGACATGGAGATACGACAAGGTGAACAAAGACTTCAGGAACTCTTTATGGAAAGGGCTCACTTGAAGGAAATAAGCACCACGTTGCAGGGTAAAGTCAAGAACATGGAAGATAAGATCAAGAGGGACTTTCTTGATCCGAAACCTATTGGTTTGAAGAAAGAAAATGCATGTGCTGGCACACTTGGAAAAGAAGACGACCACACTAAGAGGATTGGTGCACTTCGTTTGGAAGGAGTCAATATATGTCGTATTGGAGCAATTAGACAGAATTCGAAAAAGAAAGAGCTTGAACCAATTCAAGCAAGCCCAGGATCAAATTGTTATATATGGAGCTTCATGAGAAGAGATATGTGAAAAGCACTGCTAAGCCAAGGGCTAGTTCAAAAAACATATTGGAAGAGGAAATGTTGAAGAAGATTGCGAAAGTAAGGCACAAGACAAGGAGGAATGATGATGAAAGTTCCTTGGACTTGAGATTCATGTCTACAACCATACATGGGAAAAAGTTCTCTGCTTTGATAGACATGGGGCTACCCATAGCTTCCTAAGTCGAAAGGCAGCTTCATCTCTTAGAAAGAGGAAGGCTAGCATCGAGAAAGAGTTGAGTGCTTTCAAGGCAGTCAACTCAAGGATAAAAGTAGCACGACCGGTGTCATGAAAAGCACACATGTGAGAGTAGGGTCATGGTTTGGAAAGATAGAATTAAGAGTCATTGACATGGATGATCATTCTATGATGGACCATACCAATGATGGACCGAGACATGAACTCTTAATTCTTGTGATCAATCTTAAACTATTTTATGAAAGATAGATAAACCATTTAAATATTTAGCTCAAACTCTTGTAGTAAACACCATACCTCAAGTCTCTCTTGCTCTCCAATATTATTAGGTTTAGTTATTATAACACAAAAATCATTCAACATTGTCAATAATTTTTTGCGCTTACACTGAAATCAATGAACACTATTAATCCAATGACTTTACAAGTAATGTACCATCATACATGCAATTATATCAAATCAGAAATCAACATATACTACATAATGAAATCAATGCGGATTGTTTTGTTACAAGTAACATTTCAATTTACCACGTGCAAATGTAGGTTCACATTCTATCATTCATGTAGTTTTAAAACCTTCAGATACCATTAGAATTATAATTCAACTATCCAACTAAAACATTTAACAATAAATATCACATGCCATGCCAATTATAATTCAACTATCCAACAAAAACATTTAACATTAAATATCAAATGTCAAATGTAATTCAATGACAACATTACTTCACATTCACATGCCAAAAGTACTAAAACCATCCAAAGAAAACTGAAATCAATGAACAAGTTATTAATTCAATGACTTTACAAGTAATGTACCATCATATGTATGCAATTATATCAAATCAGAAATCAACATATATAATGTAATGAAATCCAATGACTTTACAAGTAATGTACCATCATATGTATGCAATTATATCAAATCAAAAATCAACATATATAATGTAATGAAATCAATGGGGATTGTCTTGTTACAAGTAACATTTCAATTTACCACATGTGCAAATGTAGGTTCACATTCCATCATTCATGTAGTTTTAAAAACTTCAAATGCCATGCCAATTATAATTCAACTATCTAACAAAAAAATTTCCAACAAAAATATTTAACATTAAATATCAAATGTCAAATGTAATTCAATGACAACATTACTTCACATTCACATGCCAAAAGTACTAAAACCATCCAAAGAAAACTGAAACCAATGAACAAGTTATTAATCCAATGACTTTACAAGTAATGTACCATCATATGTATGCAATTATATCAAATCAGAAATCAACATATATAATGTAATGAAATCCAATGACTTTACAAGTAATGTACCATCATATGTATGCAATTATATCAAATCATAAATCAACATATATAATGTAATGAAATCAATGGGGATTGTCTTGTTACAAACTTTAACATTTCAATTTACCACATGTGCAAATGTAGGTTCACATTCCATCATTCATGTAGTTTTAAAAACTTCAAATGCCATGCCAATTATAATTCAACTATCTAACAAAAACATTTAACATTAAATATCACATGCCATGCCAATTATAATTCAAATATCTAAAAAAAACATTTAAAACATTAAATATCACATGCCATGCCAATTATAATTCAACTATCCAACAAAAACATTTAACATATATGTCCAAAAAACATATTGTAATAAAATATGTCCAAAAATTGTAAATCTCACTCAAGTATCAAACTGTATCAAGTTTAACAAATTTTAAAACCATCTAAATTTTGAAATAAAATCAAATCTACTGTATGTCTTGTCCGTCAAATGGAAGATCTAGCCTCCGGGTCCCGATTGGCTCGCTATCTTGTAAAGGGAAAACCTACATACACAATGTACATGTACTTGAACATTAAAATTTGAAGTTTTAAAAATTAACGAGAATATATATATATCTAGAACTTCATGTAAAAAACAAAATATAACAAAAAAATCGCGCAATACCTCGTAAGGTTGCCTCTCCATTTGATGAAGAGTATCTGCCATAGAAACATCTCTAGTGGTAACCTGTACAATATACATGTATAGCTAAATATAAATTTATATATATATATATATATATATATATATATACATAAATAATTTATATAAATTAAAAACTTTCAAATGAAAATGCACGTGTGTACATATATATAAACTTATTTGAACAATAATATTAAAAAAAAGAACTAAAGACAACTTCTTCAAATGCTGTGGATGTCCCTATCTCCGTCGCTAAAGTCCTCGGATTAAAAAAATCTTCTATACAAACCTAAATTCAAAAAATTTTAAATAACTCAAAATATAGATCTCTCTCTATATCTCAATTTTTTATGGAACTTTTTGAGGTAACATAAATTTTGAACTTGTGAAAAATTGTCCATACTTGGTCATCTCCCAATGAAGTAGAAGGTATATCTCCTAAAGAAGAAGAAGGTACCGGGATCCCAAAAACATCAGACGGATTCGGTACCTGTTAAAACATTTTATCGAATTATATATATACATACATGTACATGTGTGGCAACAATTATTTATTTTAGAGTCACTTAAAAAACACTAACATACATGTGCCAATATATCATGATGGGCAGACCCATCTGCATCGTTTGAGCGAGAGGTCCCGAACTTAATATTAACATTTTCATCACGCATCATGCCTGAGAACTGCAAATGGTGTTTTAACATATAATCATACCTTTTTGTTAGATTAATGTACACATACAAATAAATGTATACATGTGTACATACACATGTATTTATTACAAATTGTACACATGTATATGTAAATATAATTTCAAATCCTAAGCTCACTAACACATACCGTTCCGGTGCCCTCTTCCTCACGAAAAATTAGGTCTTGCAGACCATTGCGACAATTTATTGCGTATGTTCGGAGATCTTCAACATTCATGCTGTAAATCTCCTCATCTGTATGATAAAAAAAATTGGCACGTGCATATTGACGTGCTCTTTGTCGATTTAAGCCAAGATCGACTCCACTCAATCCGCTATGAACATTTTCAATCATAACATCTCTTGCTTCACGACTTATTTGAGAAGTCGCATCCATCTTTGATCGCAAGGTTTCGACTCGAGACGGTCGACTCACCAATGGCGGCTCAGGGCGAGGCAACTCCACATCTCGCTTTGCGCCCTTACGTTGACATAATCGACCTCTCCCCAGGCCAAAAAATTCTGAAGGAAGATCATTGTAGTCGGGTTTCATACCCTTAAAAAAATTCTGCATAAAACATTTGTGCAAAATAAAGAGGAACCTCATCGTTCCATGGAAGCCTTCCAAAGGCCGCAAGATGTCGACTATACAAATATTTTGCTATGTCTGGGTACTTGAAATACTGCACCTTCAACATCTTTCTTTTTGGCCCTTCCTTAAAATTAAACATTGACTTAGCCTCCTGTCTTGAAACTTGTTTTTTTATGTCCTGCCATTTATCGGGACCTATCACTGCTTCTCTTCTCTGTCTCATCACTTCTACAAATGAATCAGTGGTTGGCCCCAAATCTTTGTACACTTTTACCATTTCACTCAATGAATGTGCAACTATCTGTAGGCTTTGTCTACTCTCAGCAGGTATAGTCAAATCCTGGAGATCTGTCTGCAATTTTGCATAAAGGCTTTCACACCTTTGTAAGGTGCATTCCGCCATGTTCCTTTCCCATGGTATATCAGTAATCTCAGCCGGATAAGTTGTGCTAGGTTGACAGCCTTCTTCTTCAATGTAGTGCGCTGCCCTGCGTCTTTTTTGACCACTGGCTCGAACATTTTGAGCCTCTGCATCAATATATATATAATTTCATATATTAGAAAAAACATGTGTAAAAAAAGTTGTAAAAATTTAATGAAAAAATATTGAAATTGATGGCAACCTTGATGTTGTTGGTTAACATCATCTCCAACATGACCCTGCTGAGAACCAGCCCCAGAATGATGCTGCTGAGAACCAGACCCACAGCGACCTTGCTGAGAACCAGCCCCAGAATGATGCTGCTGAGAACCAGACCCACAGCGACCCTGCTGAGAACCAGCAGCCGTTGATTGCTGGCCTTCGGGGGAATAAATATCACCCCCTTCCGGCACCATGCTACCTCGACCGGTTGAACCTTGGCCACGCTCCATTGATGGAGTAGAAATCCTTCTCCTCTTGCCTCCTAAAAATTAAAATATGAAACTTGTTAACAACTAATTTCACTCACAAAGTTAGTAAAAAAATCAATTCCATATGTACACACATGTATGTAGATTTAAGATTATATTTAAATACCCTGAACATCCTCCGATCCCGAGACTCCATATGGGATTCGGTTGATCTTCGTCTTTCATCCTCCATGATGTATATCTATTGGTCAACATTCACAAAATAGATTTCAAAAAATCAATACCTCAGAGTAAAATCCAATTTGGGGATGTTAAATCCAATATGTTCTATATTTCTTACATTTCAGCCCTCCTATTTTTCTTTCCAACCAAGGTTTATAAAATAACATGAGAAGCAACATGAGACTTAGAACAATCATTTTCATTATCTATATGGAAGGCTACGTGTACTATATCCCCTTGAGCTTAAGGGTATGTAGTTTGTCAATTTTTATCATATATTTTTTGGTAAGTGTAAATTTTTTTTTTTATCTATAGTACACGTCATGAGTTCCCCACTTTTACCTTATGTAAAGCATGATTCTAGGATTACTACATACCCCCACTTTTACCTTATAATCATTGGTGCCTAATGTGGGGTGGACAATTTAAATCAAGTTCGTATCAAAGTACAATTTAGCTCATTTTAGTCAAGGTTAGTTAGAAGAATTAGCTATTGGTTTCCCTCCTTCCCTCCCTTCTAAAATAATTATGTTTTTCGGGTCAAAAAGCCAAAATATGGAGACAATTATCACCAAATCCAACGTACGATTATGCATGATGGAGACTATCTAGCGCTTTCCCTTGTTAGAGAAAGTACATGAGCTCTATTATTTGAGCTAAGAGTCAGTTGTTTGAAGAGGCATGTTTTTTCAACTTGTTTGGTTGATGGTTTTGTACACCAATATGTAAGAGTACATGGACATATTCACATGATGTGAATTTTTTTTTCTTTCAAGGAGAAAATGATGTGTTTTCAGTTTGATGGTTTTGTTTGTGACAAGATGTCACAAGATTTTGGTGTAAGTGGTGGTGCTACTATTGAGGCATGATGTATGGTGACCAACACATCTTGAAATCGTCAGAGATTGAGACAATGTTGTGTATAATGTTTGTGTTTCACATAAATAGACAAGAGGTCGTTGGTTCTTAAATCCTTATTACGTGATGAGGTGGCAACATCACATGATGGAGTGGGGAGAAATGGGGGTGCTTAAGGGGTATGAAGGATACTCTTCAACTCATGAAGCATCGGGCATGAATTGGTGGGATAACCTAATGTGTCTCAAAGGGCACACGGGGGACTAACCTTGTGTATTTTATTGAAGGCTCTTTCTAAAATAAAAATTATAAATAACTATGGAAACTTGCATTAACAAATTATCCTACAAAAATTATTGTAGAAAATTTTCAAAATTGAAATGCAACCAAATTCCTTGCATTTTTTCATCAACTTTGTTAATAATTGAATAGTCTACTAGTTGACTATATTACCAACTGCAATGAATATTGTCTTTTCCTAATGTTCATTGTGAAAATGGATCCTCACATTAATGTGATAGAATCTTTTTCATCTCTCAAGTTACTAGGTCAAAGCATCCTAATGGGTAAATTAATTGTGAGATAAATTACAAGCATTAAATGTCAATCCAGGTTCTTATACTTCTGAAGTACACTTGCACAATATATGCTAAAGCCAAAATATGGAGACAATTATCACTAAATCCAACGTACGATTATGCATGACGGAGAATATCTAGCGCTTTCCCTTGTTAAATATATTAACAAGGGAAAGCGCTAGAGATTCTCCATCATGCATAACAGATGCTATGATTATAGAGTGAAAATGTCAATTGAATCAATCGTAGGGTCATTTAAAATTGGGTGAGAATTGGTCTTTGCAAATTCAAATATGGTATGTTGCATGAAGCAAGATGTTGAAAGTAGAGTTATGTTGACATTGATAAATGCAAATAAATATGGAAATTTGTACATGAGCTCTATTATTTCCTTTAATATGTGATCCATGCCTTTCTCTAATTCATATTTTTCTCTCTTCTATTAATTATGTTATTCTTTCTATGTATTGTTCTAGTACAAGGGGGTGAAATAATTTCGTATCATTTTCTAAGTGGTGAGGTCGTTTGAATCTCCAATAGTTGTGTTGGTGTGGTGGGAACCATGCTAGGAGTTGGGCATTCCATTGATATGGTCAAGGTACTTAGTGTATGAGGAGCATCCAAAATTAGGCGGATTGGGATCTTGATGAGGGGGATATGTCACTTCATGCATGCAGTGATGATGGTATTTGATGAGTACAGGACACATATAGATGAGATGAGTGTCTTTAACATAGAGCACTCAAGGGCATGCCAAATACTAATTAACCGAGTTCGTGACATAATAAATGGTGGAAGAGGAATCATCAACATATGAGGTTGGTGTAAGTGGTGGTGCTACTAGTGAGGCATGATGTATGGTGACCAACACATCCTGATATCGTCGGAGATTGAGACAATGTCAAGTGTATAATGTTTGTGTTTCACATAAATAGACAAGAGGTCGTTGGTTCTTAAACCCTTATTACGTGATGAGGTGGCAACATCACATGATGGAGTGGGGAGAAATGGGGGTGCTTAAGGGGTATGCAGGATACCCTTCAACTCATGAAGCATGGGGCATGAATTGGTGGGATGACCTAATGTGTCTCAAAGGGCACACGCGGGACTAACCTTGGGTATTTTTGGTTGAAGGCTCTTTTCTATTAAAATAAAAATTATAAATAACTATGGAAACTTGCATTAACAAATTATCCTACAAAAATTATTGTAGAAAATTTTCAAAATTGAAATGCAACCTTAAATTCCTTGCATTCTTTCATCAACTTTGTTAATAATTGAATAGTCTACTAGTTGACTATATTACCAACTGCAATGAATATTGTCTTTTCCTAATTTTCATTGTGAAAATGGATCCTCACATTAATGTGATAGGATCTTTTTCATCTCTCAAGTTACTAGGTCAAAGCATCCTAATGGGTAAATTAATTGTGAGATAAATTACAAGCATTAAATGTTAATCCAGGTTCTTATACTTCTGAAGTACACTTGCACAATATATGCTAAAGCCAAAATATGGAGACAATTATCACCAAATCCAACGTATGATTATGCATGACGGAGAATATCTAGCGCTTTCCCTTGTTAAATATATTAACAAGGGAAAGCGCTAGAGATTCTCCATCATGCATAATCGTACGTTTATGATTATAGAGTGAAAAAACTAAAAGAATCAACTTGTAGGGTCATTTAAATGGGGGGTGGAGAATTCCTGGGTCTTTGAAAATTCAAAGTATGGTGCATGTTGCATGAAGCAAGATGTTGAAAGTAGAGTTATGTTAGACACATAAATGCAACAAATATGGAAATTTGTACATGAGCTCTATTATTTCCTTTAATATGTGATCCATGCCTTTCTCTAATTCATATTTTTATCTCTTCTATTAATTATGTTATTCTTTCTATGTATTGTTCTAGTACAAGGTGGTGAAATAATTTCGTATCATTTTCTAAGTGGTGAGGTCGTTTGAATCTCCAATAGTTGTGTTGGTGTGGTGGGAACCATGCTAGGAGTTGGGCATTCCATCGATATGGTCAAGGTACTTAGTGTATGAGGAGCATCCAAAATTAGGCGGATTGGGATCTTGATGAGGGGGATATGTCACTTGATGCATGCAGTGATGATGGTATTTGATGAGTAAAGGACACATATAGATGAGATGAGTGTCTTTAACATGGAGCACTCAAGGGCATGCCATATACTAATTAACCGAGTTCGTGACATAATAAATGGTGGAAGAGGAATCATAAACTTATGAGGTTGGTGTAAGTGGTGGTGCTACTATTGAGGCATGATGTATGGTGACCAACACATCTTGATATCGTCGGAGATTGAGACAATGTTGTGTATAATGTTTGTGTTTCACATAAATAGACAAGAGGTCGTTTGTTCTTAAACCCTTATTATGTGATGAGGTGGCAACATCACCTGATGGAGTGGGGAGAAATGGGGGTGCTTAAGGGGTATGAAGGATACCCTTCAACTCATGAAGCATGGGGCATGAATTCGTGGGATGACCTAATGTGTCTCAAACGGCACATGGGGGACTAACCTTAGGGGTATTTTTGGTTGAAGGTTCTTTCTAAAATAAAAATTATAAATAATTATGGAAACTTGCATTAACAAATTATCCTACAAAAATTATCGTAGAAAATTTTCAAAATTGAAATGCAACCTTAAATTCCTTGCATTCTTTCATCAACTTTGTTAATAATTGAATAGTCTACTAGTTGACTATATTACCAACTGCAATGAATATTGTCTTTTCCTAATGTTCATTGTGAAAATGGATCCTCACATTAATGTGATAGGATCTTTTTCATCTCTCAAGTAACTAGGTCAAAGCATCCTAATGGGTAAATTAATTGTGAGATAAATTACAAGCATTAAATGTCAATCCAGGTTCTTATATTTCTGAAGTACACTTGCACAATATATGCTAAAGCCAAAATATGGAGACAATTATCACCAAATCCAACGTACGATTATGCATGACGGAGAATATCTAGCGCTTTCCCTTGTTAAATATATTAACAAGGGAAAGCGCTAGAGATTCTCCATCATGCATAATCGTACGTTTATGATTATAGAGTGAAAAAACTGTGAATCAACTAGAGGGTCATTTAAATGGGGGGTGGAGAATTCCTGGGTCTTTGCAAATTCAAAGTATGGTGCATGTTGCATGAAGCAAGATGTTGAAAGTAGAGTTATGTTAGACACACATAAATGCAACAAATATGCAAATTTGTACATGAGCTCTATTATTTCCTTTAATATGTGATCCATGCCTTTCTCTAATTCATATTTTTATCTCTTCTATTAATTATGTTGTTCTTTCTATGTATTGTTCTAGTACAAGGGGGTGAAATAATTTCGTATCATTTTCTAAGTGGTGAGGTGGTTTGAATCTCCAATAGTTGTGTTGGTGTGGTGGGAACCATGCTAGGAGTTGGGTATTCCATTGATATGGTAAAGGTACTTAGTGTATGAGGAGCATCCAAAATTAGGCGGATTGGGATCTTGATGAGGGGGATATGTCAATTGATGCATGCAGTGATGATGGTATTTGATGAGTAAAGGACACATATAGATGAGATGAGTGTCTTTAACATAGAGCACTCAAGGGCATGCCATATACTAATTAGCCGATTTCGTGACATAATAAATGGTGGAAGAGGAATCATCAACATATGAGGTTGGTGTAAGTGGCGGTGCTACTATTGAGGCATGATGTATGGTGACCAACACATCTTGATATCGTCGGAGATTGACACAATGTTGTGTATAATGTTTGTGTTTCACATAAATAGACGAGATCGTTGGTTCTTAAACCCTTATTACGTGATGAGGTGGAAACATCACCTGATGGAGTGGGGAGAAATGGGGGTGCTTAAGGGGTATGAAGGATACCCTTCAACTCTTCGAACTTTGGGCAGAATTGGTGGGATGATCTAATGTGTCCAAAGGGTACACGAGGGACTAACCTTGGGTATTTTTGCTTGGGGTATTGCCTTTTCTCAAAATAAACATTATAAATAACTATGGAAACTTGCATTAACAAATTATCCTACAAAAATTATTGTAGAAAATTTTCAAAATTGAAATGCAACCTTAAAGTCCTTGCATTCTTTCATCAACTTTGTTAATAATTGAATAGTCTACTAGTTGACTATATTACCAACTGCAATGAATATCGTCTTTTCCTAATGTTCATTGTGAAAATGGATCCTCACGTTAATGTGATAGGATCTTTTTCATCTCTCAAGTTATTGATTACTAGGTCAAAGCATCTCTACTAAAAAATAATTTGTGAGATAAATTACTTGCATTAAATGTCAATCCAGGTTCTTATACTTCTGAAGTACACTTGCACAATATATGCTAAGCAATTAACTCTCAATCAAAAATGGAAATGTAGACATAATGTATACACACTTTACATTAAGAAAACGTGTATATGCACATGCTTTTGAAGAAAGAAAGGCTTTTAACATGCTTCTTCATTCAAAATAAGTATTTAAAAAGCCCTAAAAAGAAAGGCATTTAGCATGCTTCTTCATTCAAAATAAGTATTTGGAAGGCCCTAGAAATGAGATAAACTATATGAAGTGCTGGAGAAATTCCAAAGTTTTGGTTCTTAAAGTAAAAAAAAAAAAAAATCATATCATATCTAACTAACAAAAATCAACGTTTAAGGCTAATACTAAGAGAAAAGAAACGCAAAAAGGAATAAAGTAATAGAGTTCCTCATTAGTGGAGTTTCTAGTTTTGTGACAAAGAATAATACCATATTGACTAGGGTCAAATCAATTGAAAACATGATAGAGAATAAATCATTGAACTTTTTATGATCCAATTATTTTTTCAAATACACAAGAAGGATAAGTTAAATTTAACTTCTACAAACACTACAATGGTTCATACAATTTAGAAAAAGTTAATTAATTGAACCTATAATATGGTTTTTATAATTCCTATCTAAACCAAACCAAAATCTGTTACTTTCCAACAAACTAATCATTTACTTAAAATCCTACTATGAAATTGACAATGTTCATATCTTCTATAATAACAACATTTGATATTTAATTTAACAAAATATAAACTACGTGGTAGGTAAGAGGGTTGCTCTTTAGTGGATGAAAATTAATCTTTTGAGGATTGTTCTACTATCTTGTTTTGGGTATTGCTA
>JAXQQM020065082.1:0-63924 GCA_034641835.2 Pinus albicaulis
AATGGTGTGCAGGGTTGGGTATGGGACAATCAAGCTATTGGTGTGAAGAAATAAGCTTTTCAGAGGCAAGATACAAGGTATTTAGCAGCGGCCCGGGCAGGCAGGACCATGTTCAGCAGTGGCCTGGGCGCCAGGCCATTCAGAGGTGGACTAGGCCATTCAAGTATGGGCTATGCAGAGGTAAAAAACAACCAATGCAAGGGCTAAATATGAAGGATATAAATCGCAATGACACACTGCAGGTGGGAGAAGCCTCTTTCATGGCTGGAGCGCTTGGATGGAGGCAATCAAAGCTTAGGTGCCGCGTTCAGGCCGGGTGTTGGGCCATTCAGGGGTGAACGAACAAATGCGTCATGCTCAACAGGCGTCGGGCACAGGCGTGCCGTGATATTCTACTGGTGCACCACACCTATAACAAAAACCCTCTGATGATGCCTATAGGCATGTCGCGCTACTGTACAAGTGCGCCGTGCATGGATCAAATCTCAAAAACGACTTAAAAATATCCCAATACCTGTTCTCTTTTAGTGATTTTGTTTTCAGAATGATAATGACCATTGGATTGGAGTTTTTAAACTTGATGAGGGTTTTTTTAAATGCCTGTTCCTCCTTTGTTAAACTTGAAAAATGAAAACATCCCTTTGCCTTTGTAGCCCCTTTTTAAAAAAGTGGTGTGGTGCTGTTGTATTCATTCACAAAGGAGGTGGTAATAAAAAATACCAATGCAGCCCTTGAAACCATAATGCCAATTTATTAAGTTAAGAAGTGAAAAGGTACTTAAAGACTGTTTTTATCTCTGTGTGTTTTCAAGGAGGTCATCCATGCTGTTATTCATTTCATGCCCAATTGTAGATTCACAACTTCTTAAGAAGTCTATCAACACCCTCAAAGCTACCAATGTTTGATCAACCATACTCTAGTAGGCTGCAACTATTTTTGTCTTCTTTCTCATTTCAAAAAATTCAAGGTCTACTTCTGGTGGGAAAATGTTAGTTAGTGAGAAATCATAACAACTATTCACAATTGTTGCATCTCTGTATCTAAGTACATAATCCCCATTTTCAAAAATTTGATCCTCCTCACAAATCCCAATAATTAATTCATTCTCAACTGAACATAGTTTTATGTCTGAATATCAATCACCTCCCACTCTATCTCCAGATTCAATCTCAATTCCAGAATCATAATGCATCAGGTTGTAAGTAGCATGCTTGTCATCTTGTACATCATATCATGGACTCATATCAGTAACTGAGTCGATGGTCCTTTATTGCCCTTTGAAAATGCCATAACATCCTCCTTTCCTTGTGCAAAGCATTTTTATTCCCTACATGATTTTGTTCTGTACTATTAGCTAGAACATTTGTCTATCCTCTTGGAGGAGGTTTTTAGATAGACTATAAGGGTCCTATCCAAAACAGTGACCTAGTATATCATCTGAAAGAGGCTTATAAATACACCACTGCTACTGCTCCTTGAAAACACATATGCAAATCTATTTGTTTATGGAGTGAAAGAAGGTCCTATCACATGATTTGATCTTCTGCTTTGTTTACCAAATATGGTCACATTTAATCTTATGAATAAGCAGATTCATAGTAGTTGTAACCCAAGTATCAGCCCTCTGTTTATCTTGAGGAAGTAGTTAGATAGACTAGGATGGACCAGTCTATATGAAAGATATCCTTCTTATATAAAACATCTGTGTGTATTATCTGCTTTATATCAGTTTGCAGGGGTCAATTTAAACCTAGCTTGGTTTACCACCTTACCATTTGGGTGAGGTTGTTCTTAGTCAAAAACTCCATCCTCGGATTACACTTTGAAGGAGGCTCTCATAAACATAAGAGCAGAGGTTTTCAGCACCATTATGTCACTGCTTTGCTAATGATGTAACATAGGCCTTCAACCTACAAAATTTTATTTTCTCCACCATTATTCCTCAACCAGTCTTTCCAAAAGAAAACTTTCTTAAACATAATTTTAGTCCTGCTATGCATCCTCTTTTCATCTTTGGAGGAGGTTGTGCACAATAGTTTCTGAAGTCACTTAAGAACATGTTTGCCCTTTGCTTGTTTATGAAGGAGGCCACAACAATGTCTTCCTAACCATCTACGTTTTAAAGGAGGTTCCACCATAGTGTCACTAACCCTTTGCTCTTTGAAGGAGGTTTCCATCATACACATGAAATTTCATCCATTTCAACCCTATGTCATTGTTTTGTATGTTTTCTTGAAGAATACCAAAATAGGAAACAAAGTGAAATTTGAAATTTATCATTGATGAAATCACTTGAAACTCATGTCCTCTTGCTTTATGAGGCCTTGTCTGAGATGTGTATATCCTTTTGTAAAATATCACTGTGAACACAAAAGCAGAAGAAAAGTGACTTGTACATGGAGAGTGTTTTCTGCTAGATATCATTGAACTGTCTTTTCCCCTGACTGTGTTGTTAGAGGTTTATTGAAATTGCCTTTGACTACTTTTCAAAACCTAGTTTCAAGGTAACATAAGAAGCAACTGTCTTCTTATGCCCTATATGATGATGCCCTTCGGAAAATTATGCAGCACGAATTTTGGCGGAGATCATGGAGCACTACTGATCAGTGTCACTCAGTCTTTTGTGTTCATTTGACATGAGGAATGATCTTTGCTCTTCAGGAAGCCTTTATATTTATAACATGTACACTCGCTGCTCTTTATTTTACAGCTCTCCATCTAATCATTGATGGAAAACCTTTTCAACCTGAGAGACTTTTTTGAACTTGTGACTTTGCTCTTATTTGCATACTGATCATCATTCAATTACGCCCTTGTAGAGATGTAAAAACATATGCTTTTGAACCTTGGAGAGATCTTTTGGTGTTTCATGGAGATTTTGCCTGATCTATGCATATTTCTTCAGATAGTGAACATCCTCATCGTTTCCTGATTTGGATCTTTGTTGAAATTCTTCTGAAATGAGAAAAAGTGACCTCTTAGTGGCGTGCAACCTATGGATGGACCAAGGATTGTTTTGTAGAATAGGAAATAATTCATGGTTGACTGGTACTAGACAGAGGCTTTTTTGGCCTAGGATATCTTAGCCAAGGAAAAACTCCCTAAACACCACTATCTAAATTAGGGACAATTTTCACAGATTTTGAGTGTCTTCTTAGGCATGATCAAATTGTCATATGACAAGATGACTAGGGATAGAGTTACAGACACTTTTTCAACCTTTGGATAGTGAATGGCATGAGAAAACAAGGGTAAATGAAAGTGGATAATCACAACTATGACAGCTATAGACGAAGATACTTTGCTGAAGTGAGATAGGTCTTGAAAACTGGAGATTGTTCTCATCATAGACTGACAGGAAGGGGTAGGAGGAAACAAATTTGTTTGGGGTGTTTTCTAGATGAAAAATTGATAGTTTGAGATTAGCTTCTAGAAAACTCAGCTAAGGAAACTAGTCATCAACAAAAGGTAAAAAATATTGATGACTAATAGTGGCTCCATTTGGGGAGGGTAGCTCCTTTTCAGGAGGTGTCCAGAATTGCAGATATCTAGCTTGCGAAGACCAATGCCTTATCCATTGGCGCAAATTTATTTCTTTCTTGATGCTATTTCTGAAAATTAATAGCATGATTAGCATCAAAGTCATTTCTACCTACCTAGCTATATCTCCTAACATTTTTTCTTATTTAGGTGCATTTTGACTAGCAACCCTTTGAAATGATATTTTTGAAAAAGAAAAATATCTAATTCTACACTTATATCTTCCGAGAGTTCAGATTAAACTGATGAACTCCTTTGATTCTCTACCTATGCTAGATCGACTATCAAGATTAAGTTGTTTGATAGGATTTCATTCACTAAAATAAAACATGAAATTTAAAAATGACCAAATCAAGATTAGACAGTCTGATTTGTCATGTGTTTGTGGCATAAAAGACAAGCTGCACACAAATATTATTTTGCATGAAATGAGATTTAGAAAAATTAGGGCTAGGATACACAATTTTTTTTTCATCCCTGTTTTCCTCCTTAGTTCTGTTTGGAACCAATATCTTTTCCTAATCTACTTTCTTTGACAAGTCAAGCTTACACAATTTCACTATTACTTCTTTCACTAACTTATTAGCAATAAATTTAAAACTTATCCAGTTATGATTAGGCTAGATAACTGAACAAGACATCTTTTGAGCATTAGTAGTGGCATTTAGACTTGTGCACTTTCAACATGACTATTTTTTTTGGGTATGGGGTTGTACCATTGCTTTAGAAACTACCCTCTTTTTCTACTTTTCTACTGTTTTTGTATTTTCTGTTTTTTTACTTTTTCTTCAAAATATCTAGAACTGAAAAGATGCTCACAAGGCTGAGCTTATTTTTCACACCTATCTATCTATCCTAATCTAACCTATACAAAACATACATTCATTTAGTGAAATATCTTTTCCAACAAATCCAATCAAGCATATGATTCCATGAGGGATTTAATTTAAGCTTTTTTAGAGTGTTGAAGAAATGAAAAGGCCACTTCCACTTTTCTTGTTTTCAAACAATAGTGCCTAAAATTTTTCTCACTCTTTGCAACAGACTGTTCTAGGTGGAACACACTACTCCTTCAGATTTCTCAAGGAAAACAACAAATGGATCTTGGAATAATACCTGATCTAGAGGATTTTATATATAGGCTTCATTCAGGACTACTCTTTCTTCCACTTGGCTATATTTGGGACTCTCTTGGGAAAGAAACTCTTCCCCTTGCTCATGATCACTTGAACTGCCAAACTCCTCATATATTGCAGTGTAATCTTCTTTCCAAGCTGATGTGTTCTGATTAAGTGGACTGAAAACTGTGTGAAGGTCATCATGTTGATGAGCAGGGATACACTTTGGCAGTAAATCCTCTTGAGAGGATAGTGTGACCACCCCTACGTGATTATCAACCTTTATTTCTTCATGTACAATTTGTAACTCAATGGAACTTGGTGGCTGCAAATCTGGAGTTAAGGAGGATTCCATGTCCAAAATTATTTTCTCAACCATGTCAGGAAAAGGATTCTCCTTTACAACATGCTCAAGAATTTCATCATCCTCCTCAACCTCATCATCAAAGCTGAAAGACTGCTGATTTCCAATTATGTGAACGTTGTTTCTGATAGACTGAAGTGAAGTAGAGCAAAGATTAAAAGACTCTTTACTTACTTCTAAACTCTCAAGGCTCTCCTCATCAGTGTCATAGGTGACTTGTATTGGCTGCTTACTTTTGTCAACCTGATGATAATGAACTTCGTCCCACAAATCAACTGTTGATTGCTCTGCAAGGCTAGTTTCTGTTTGGATATCATAAGCATCAACATATTGATCAAACCTTGGAGAATCATTAATATAAGTAATGTCACCAACCATGCATATTGGACTATCAGATTGCTTCTCTTCAAATTTATCTACAAATCTATTTTTTGACTCATGGTATGCAATATTAACAGGAGAAAGGTCAGAAAAGTTTTGGTCATATGAAGTTTTAGAGGTTGTCTGCATGTTTATAAGTTGATCTATTTCCTCTTCAGTTAAAAAGGGAGGCATTTTCATCTCTCTTTGGATATAACTACAATAATCTTCTTTCTCTTGGGAAAGATGATTTGGAGGATGAATGTCTTTTTGGGCTTCACCTATGGGAGATGATGAATCATCACTCTTGTCTTTAGAGAGATCCTGTGGGTTATCTTTCATTTCTTGATTGTTTTCATTTTCAACCAATTCTTTGTGATGTTGAAAATAGTTAGCATGTAATTCATGAGTTGCTTTTGACAAATTTTCAAGAGGCCAATTTGCTCATATGAACTCAAATGACTCAAAGCATAAAGGTAGAGATCCTACAGGTTTTGATTTTTCTTTGATTTTAGTTTTGAATTCATCCTCAATCAACTCTTCTTGATGTTTGGGATAGTAAGAATGAGATTCATGAGTTGCCTCTGATAGATTCTTAGGAGGCCAATTTTCTTGTATGAACTGAAATGACTATAAGCATAAAGGTAGAGATCCTACAAGTTTTGATCTTTCTTCCATTTCAGATTCGATTTCATCTTCAACCATCTTTTCTTGATTTATGTGAAAGTTAACTTGAGCAGGGGTTTCCTGAGTGACTGCTAAGAGATCTTTAGGATGCAAATTTCCCTACAAAATCTGGAATGAATTAAAGCATAAGGTGTTAGTATGAATCTTTTTCCGAAGTGTACGAAAAAAGACCACTTTAGCTACGCATAACTAATAGCCCTAACATCAAATATGGCTGCCAATATCTTCAGATCTGCAGTTAGTTGATCAAGACAAGAGCTGCAAAAACCAGATCTATGCATAGAAAGACATTAAGTAGTAAAAAGAAGGTTTTGCTCCATATATCCAATAGACAAGAAAAGAACAATTTTTGAAAGAATTTTTTGTATTAAGGGCACCTGGGAGGAAAACAAGAAGGTGTTTCCAATTCTCCTCAATGGGATGGGTTCTTGGAAGTCCTTAGCACTTCAGATCTAGCATTTCTCTCTCCTGTTGGTGTAGAAAACCCAGACAAAGATAGAACTCAAAGGGAGCTCACACAGCAAATAATGGAAAATATGACAATGATAAAGGCTCAAAGTCAGACCAAGAGTTTAGATCTAGAGTGATCTAATAGGCAACAAAAGGTGAAGAATGGTAGGAGAAACCCTCCTATTTATAACAAAATATTGGGTCATTCTAGATCTTGGTGCATGATTAAAATAACATTAACCAAATCTAGATTCACCTTTTATGGAATATTTTATTATATTTGTTGGAGGGAAAAAGTATTTGACTTGGGTCAAATCCCTTTATTTGTGAATAATAAATAAATAAATGATTTATTTATCATTTTAAGGAGGTGGTTAAAAGATAATCAAATAAATAATGATTTATTTGATTATTTATGGGTGATTTAGTCATATTTAACAAGGAATATTATTTAAATAAGGTTTAAATAATTATTCCTAGAAAATAATAAGATAAATAAAGATTTATCTAATTAATTTCTTTGTTTTGGGTTAAACATGACCAGGAAAATCAAACAAATATAGGTTTGTTTAATATTCCCTTTTGGGGTTTCCTGTTTAGACCATAAACAACCTAATAAATGTGTTTTATTAAGTTATTTTACATAGTGAAGGCAATTTTACTTAGGGTAAAATTGGTCTTACATGGTGTACTTGGGTCCATCTAATGATAGTAGGTGATATGACCAAAAAATGGTGTAACATAAGGGTATAGATCCTAAGGGTTTTAATTCTTCTTCCATTTCAGATTTTATTTCATCCTCAATCAACTCTTCTTGGATGCCAAGATGGTTATCTTGAGTATGAAAAGCATGAATCTCCTCTAATAGATCCTCAGGATGCCAATTTACTATGTCTTCATCAATGTTCACAAGGTGTTGTATGAGGTCTTCAGATTGATCACAACAATTTTCATCCAATGATAGAGATGGAAAATGCCTTATATAGTGTTTATAAAATTCTTTGTGGAAATCCTTCAAAGAAAACAAGATGCCAGGTTCTAGCCATTCATACCAATTTCTCGCCTTATCTTCTAATGTTTCCATAAACATTTTCATGAGGCAGTCTTCATGCCATTCAACCTTCAACCTCCATATGTGTATATGAAATTTGATGAGGTGTAACAAGGGGTCATCGAACTTTTCATCTCGAAATGTAGGTAGGTTTTTCATCCAATTTATTTCAAGAATTTTGTGTGGGAATCCAGGGATATGATCTCTGTTCATTGGAGCATATCTCCTTTGTATCTTTGGATCCATCTTTGTTAATCAGAAAGTGTCAGTGTGTCTTTTCAACCGGTCTAAAGTTCTCTACCAGTGGATTCCTTTTGTTTAATAAGGGTTGTGGAGTCGCCAGGTGGAAGATTTGAACTTTGTTGTCCACCATCAGCATGATTGGGATTGCTTAATGCATTCCAGTAGATTTTATAAGGACCAGTGGAGTAATAGGCCTACTAGAGGCTAGTGGAGTCACCAGGTGGATGTTTTTAGTTGTTTTTAGAGATATGTATTTATGGTCCACCACCAATAACTGAGAAAAGCCAATCTACGGATTTTTTTTGGGGTTTTCTGAGTTTTTATATGCAGCCTAGTTTGTAAGAGTGTTCTAAACATGATTCATCACTTTTCTAAGGTGATGTAACAATAAGCGTTTACTCTAAATGATTTCATAGGCTGTTTGTCTAATTTTAATTTTGAAGGACTAATGAGTCTACAAGAGTTTGCTAGACTGTCATGTACTCAGTATGTCCCACCATGATCACCATTATGTTAGTGAGAGGTGGGTTAAGTCCACAAGATAGTATTCTCAAAGGTCTCTAAAGGTTTATGGAAGTCTAAGTTTGTTTATCACTCAGGGTCCCACCATGATCGACATTATGTTAGTGTCTCGTGATTTGGCAGATTGGCAATCCAAGTGACAGGGTAACATCAAACCAAATTTGGAGCCCAAGGACCTAGCCTTCCTGGACTCAGAGAGGGCTCTCTCTATTTGTGCAAGGGATGTATATTTGTTTGCTTCTTATGTATTTGATTTTAGGCTAGTTGTTAATTAGGTTTTTAGTTTGTTTTTAGGTTTTTGAGGGAGGAACTGATCAAAAGGTAAATAGGTAAAAATATTGTTAGATCAACTAGGCTATGGGGTTGAAAAGGTTGAGAAAGCCTCAAATGGTGGACAGGGTATATTGAAGGGCCGATTTGGTCGAGGTAAAAT
Source organism: Pinus albicaulis (assembly GCA_034641835.2). Lineage (NCBI taxonomy): Eukaryota > Viridiplantae > Streptophyta > Pinopsida > Pinales > Pinaceae > Pinus > Pinus albicaulis. The sequence goes on from JAXQQM020065082.1 coordinate 8,769, forward strand.
GGATTCTTTAGGTGGAGTGAAATGGGATGGACACTAGGTTTTGTGAAGGACAAAGAGGTTTAAACATAAATAGTTTTATAGTATACATCCATGTGGTAGGGCTCACTATTAATCACAATAAATGAAACTTCAAACTGATAGATGCATAAAATAAACATTCAGGCGATACATAGAAGCATAAGGCCTTCTAACTTTGGGAAAATCACCTTCATACTTTGGGGAAAACAAACAAGACAAACAAATAACTTAATCTATGAAGAGGCAACTCCTAAACATCATATTTGAGCTATCGAGAACTTTGAACTAAGATTTCAGAGCATAGGCAAAGGGCAAGATCGACACAAGACCTCTTTGGTTCAACTAGGACAATCAAACATTCAGAGAAAGGTTTCAGTAATGGGGTTTTGGTTAGCTAGGAGTATACAAGGCCTACCATGAATCATACTAGATAACATACATAATAACCATTAATGAAATTGATAACAAGTTCTTAGGGTATCAAAGAGCAGTTAAGAATTGTTTTGACATAACTAAGAAAGAAGACAAACATAGAAGCTATAATGAATCAGGAAACTTGAGGTGCCTCCATGGGCATGTCTCAAATCTATTCTTTACTATCCTACAGCAAACAAGAAACATGAAAATATGCATGATAACTAAGGAAACATACAGAGAAGGAACACTATACCATTTACCAAGTCAAGGAATCCTACCACAGTCCTCTTCCACCATCCAAAACACACAAGAAATTATCCACTTCATGAGACAAAGTATTTCTTCGAAGCTTGTATAACCATGTATTTCTCTATAACATCAATTTAAGCCTCCTCATGCAATGAAATCTCTTGGAATATATAGGCTAAAGAGAAATAAACTATCCAAGAGAATCTAGAAGGCCATTGGCCTATTACAAATATCTGATTTTGTCCTTGAGGCTTTACAAAGCCCAAGGCACAAAATATCTTTAAAAATATCTTAAAATGCTAAAAAAGGAAATAAAATTGACTTTTCATGACTGAAAATAGCCAAAAAAGGCTTAACACACATTTGGATGAGCATCTTCAGAAATCTGTCTTTTTTGCCAAAATGCTACAGGAACGTAACAGCAGAAAATTCCCTGTCTTGTAGACAACTTTTGAGGGACCTCCCGATGTCTAGTTTCTGGAACTACTTGATTTTTCCCAAAATTAACCCTGGAAGTATGTCAAAAGGTGGACTGAGTGGAAAAAAGCAACAAAGTAGCCCTTGCTGATATGTGAGACATAAAGTTAAAAAATCATTATTTTTCGCCTCTTTGGGGGACCAAAAAACCTCCTTTGGATCTGAAAATTTGTGAGTATCTGCCCCTAAATTTATTCCATCCAAAAAAATTACTTTCATGAGCCAATTATGCTCCTACCACCCATGGTAGTGCTTTGAAAAATGTGCAATTATGGCCAAAAAACACAAAAAACAAAATATTGTCAAAATTTGCTCAATTTTGGTGAGCAAGCCCCTCATGGGTTCTTAGAAGCATGTAAGGAAGCTGAGGCCAATATTTCAAGCCCTGATGTGCCTTTCTCCACGTTTTCTGCCAGGTGCCTCTTTCGGGCATGCTCACTGTTTGGTGTTTGCTTGCCATCATCATTTCTTGCTTGAGGGTTGTCTTGTTTCTCATCATAAGTGTCTCTTTGAGGACTATCATGACCCTCATCATCACTGTTTCAGCTGCCACCTTGTTTTTTCTCTTGAGGACTATCTTTTTCATCTCTGTCTCTGCTTTCTTCATGACTGTTGTGTTCTTTTCCTTCACTGTTTTGTCCCTCATCACCATCATGCTTACTACTGTGTTGGCTGCCATCATGTTCCTCTTCATCAATGCTATGCTCACCATCATTTTTTTCATGCTCACCATCATTTTCTTCTTCCCCATTGTCATGCTTAAAGTCTTTACTTTGTCCCTCAGCATTACTAGTTTTCTTCTTGTCGCTTTGCCCTTATTCATCACTAGTTTACTTCTTCTCTTCTTTACTCTCAATCATAGGGGATTTTGGTCTTTTAGGAGTGGATTTACTAGAATAAGGAGAAACATGATGAGTGTATGGTGAGGAAGGCGCATGAGATGAAGAGGAAATGGAAAAATCAGGATGGGAGATGAAAGAGTCCCAAGAAACTCCCTTTTTCTCAAGTTGATGGAGGATGATGATCTTGATAAGGGAATGATGAAATAAACAAGCTTGTTGCTGAGCGAAGGGCTTCTTTTGGACAGTAGAGGCCATCTTGTCAATGCTTCTTTAGAGGAAGAAAGGTAGTTTCAACAACTTAGTTCTTGTGAAATGCATAAGAAGCCTGATGTGATAGGCATAAATCCGGGAAAATCTCCCTTCACATGTGAAATAATTCATGATGACTTTCATGAGGGGGGCATAACTGCTCAACAAGTGAGAAAAAGGGAAAATAGCTTGGCAAGCATCCTGATGGTCTGGTTTTAGAAAGGGTTTATATTGATTCAGATCTAGGTATGTTTGTTTGAACCACTTTTCTCCTATATAGGGGATCTTAGTAGCTTTGGAGATAGCCCTAGGAGTGAGTTTTAAGTCTAGACCTGCTATGTGAATTTTCCCTTCTTGCAGCCTCAAGGAAAAAAAATGTGTCAAAGGAGGGTGATTTTTCACTTCTTGGACTTTTTGGCAAAAATCCAAGCATCCTACTTCATTAAAATTGAAGAGTACTGAAGGAGATTCATTCACCTCTTGAGTTGTAATAGGCTCATACCTATTGTGATACCCACTTCCGTTGTCCTTATTTGGAGTCATTTTTGCTTTGGATACCCTTCACTGACTTACCAAGACAAACTTTTTAAATCATCACTGAAACAAGTCCTTAACCAAAAACACCTTTTCCTCTTAGAAAGACTAGGTTTGTCCTTAGTTGGCAAACAAGTTTTTGTTAAGTGAAAACAAGCTCCCTTCTTATGAACTTTGTTGTGAGAAAAAAGGCCTTTAATGAGATCTATTTTTGGTTTTTAAAGACAAGTCCCCTTTTGTTTTTTGACACAAAAACTCTTCCCCCTCAATCACTATCTTCCTTTGTAATCGCTACTTCTTTGAAATCACTATTTCTCTGGTGGTCATTTGGCCAAAAAGGGCGCTTTCTTTGAAATCACTATTTTAAGAGACTCCTTTAAACTGATTAAAAGACTCTCTACACAAACTCTGTATTTCTTTATAGACTATGTATATCCTTAACTTATTCATGAAAAGAAACCTCTTAAAATGACATACTGACCCTCCTCCTTTAATCATTGTTCCTCCTTCTCTTTAATAAACATGACATGCTTGAAAAGCAAGCTGTGTTTTCCATTTAACTGCCTCCAAACCCCTTTCAAACTTTCAACAAGCCCCTTGACAATAAAATTCCTCCTTTAATCACTATTTTTTAGAAGGATAACAAACAAAATTATGTGACCTATTGAGCATATTCTTTTCTCTTTAGCATATAAATGTTTTTCTCCTTTGTTTGGCAAGTAGGTCTGTATCAAACAATAGACTTTTACTCCTTTTTAGAATTACTGATCTTCTCTTCTGGAATTGTGATTTTCAAACATATCTATAAAAAAAAAATTTTAGATAAAACATATAAATACCTCTTTTGTATGCCTTTAGCTACAGTTGCAGATGATTTATTTGTTGAATATTTGACCTTGGCACCTTTCTGAAAATCTGTGTTGTCAGTGGCCCGGGCGCTCGGGTGGCCAGGGCGGTGTCGAAAAAGGGCATGCAGAGGCAACCCATGCAAGGTAGAAATGGTGTGCAGGGTTGGGTATGGGACAAGCAAGCTATTGGTGTGAAGAAATCAGCTTTGTAGAGGAAATAGACAATCGATTTAGTAGCAGCCCAGGCGGGCAAGACCACGTTTAGCAGTGGCCCGGGCACCGAGCCGTTCAGAGGTGGACCGGGCTGTTCAAGTATGGGATATGCAGAGGTAAAAAATGATGAATGCAAGGGCTGAATATGAAGGATATAAATGGAAATGACACACTGCAGGTGGGAGAAGCTTCTTTGATGGCTGGAGCGATTGGATGGAGGCAATCAAAGCTCAGGCGTCGTGTTCAGGCTGAGTGTTGGGCCGTTTAGGGGTGAACAAACAAACGCGTCGTGCTGAATGGGCGCTGGGCACAGGCATGTCGTGCTATTCTATAGGTGTGCCTCGCCTATAACAAAAACCCTCTAATGATTCCTATAGGCACGCCGTGCTACTGTATAGGTACGCCACGCGTGGATCAAAGCTCGAAAACGACTTAAAAATCTCCCAGTACCTGTTCTCTTTTAGTGATTTGGTTTGCAGAATGATAATGACCATTGGCTTGGAGTTTTTAAATTTGATGAGGGTTTTTTTAAATGCCTGTTCCTCCTTTGTTAAACTTGAAAAATGAAAACATTCCTTTGCCTTTGTAGCCCCTTTTTAAAAAAGTGGCTTGGTTTTGTTTTATTAGTTCACAAAGGAGGTGGTAATAAAAAATACCAATGCAACCCTTGAAACCATAATGCCAATTTACTGAGTTAAGAAGTGTAAAGGTCCTTAAAGACTGTTTTGATCTCTGTGTGTTTTCAAGGAGGTCATCCATGCTGTTATTCATTTCATGCCCAATTGTAGATTCACAGTTTCTTAAGAAGTATGTGAACACCCTCAAAGCTGCCAATGTTTGATCAACCATACTCCAACAGGCTGCAACTATTTTTGTCTTCTTTCTCATTTCCAAAAATTCAAGGTCTGCTTCTGATGGGAAAATTTTAGTTAGTGAGAAATCATAACATCTATTCATAATTGTTGCATCTCTGTATCTAAGTACAGAATCCCCATTTTCAAAAATTTTATCCTCCTCACAAATCCCAATAATTAAGTCATTCTTAGCTGAACATAGTTTTATGTCTAAATAGCAATCACCTCCCACTCTGTCTCTGGATTCAATCTCAATTCCAAAATCATAATGCATCAGGTTGTAAGTAGCATGCTTTTCATCTTGTACATCATATCATGGACTCATATCAGTAACTGAGTCGATGGTCCTTTATTGCCATTTGAAAATTCCATAACATCCTCCTTTCCTTGTGCAAAGCATTTTTATTCCCTACAGGATTTTGTTCTGTACTGTTAGCTAGAACATTTGTCTATCCTTTTGGAGGAGGTTTTTAGATAGACTATAAGGGTCTTTTCCAAAACAGTGACCTAGTAAATCATCTGAAAGAGGCTTATAAAGACACCACTACTGCAGCTCCTTGAAAACACATATGCAAATCTATTTGTTTATGGAGTGAAAGAAGGTCTTATCACATGATTTGATCTTCTACTTTGTTTACCAAAGATGGTCACCTTTAATCCTTATGAATGAGCAAATTCATAGTAGCTGTAACCCAAGTATCAGCCCTCAGTTTATCTTGAGGAAGTAGTTAGATAGTATAGGATGGACCAGTCTAAATGAAAGATATCCTTCTTATATAAAACATCTGTGTGTATTGTCTACTTTATATCAGTTTGCAGGGGTCAATTTAAACCTAGCTTCGTTTACCACCTTACCATTTAGGTGAGGTTGTTCTTAGTCAAAAACTCCATCCTCGGATTACACTTTGAAGGAGGCTCTCATAAACATAAGAGCAGAGGTTTTTAGCACCATTATGTCACTGCTTTGTTGATGATGTAACACAAGCCTTCAACCTAAAAATTTCATTTTCTCCACCATTATTCCTCAACTAGTCTTTCCAAAAGAAAACTTTCTTAAACATAATTTTAGTCCTGCTGTTAGTTCCCAAATCCACTTTAAGCTGAAATAAGGCAGAAGAAGGACAACACCAAACCACGCTCAGCCTCGTAGCTAGCCCTACGAGGACAGGAGAGGGCTCTCTCCGGGTCTATCTCGGCAAAAGATGTCCAATAGGGCCTGAGATGACTTATAATGGATACTGATTTTAAGCTAGTAAATAAATAGGAGGGTTTGATTTTGATTTTTAAGGGTTTTGTTGGAAAAAGGGGAAAGACAATTTTTGGGCTTGGGGATGAGGCCAATTTCTTGCAGAGTTCAAGTTGGGGTGAGGTAGGCAGCGGCTTTGATGTCTTGGATCAAGTGAATGGATTGAAAAGATAGTTGAGGAGTTGAAGAGATAAAGAGAGAACAAGGATCCTCTTCAAACTGAAGAAAAACATGTAAAACTAAACAAAATTCTAAGGTAGAGCATCAGCATATCAATGAATTCTACCTCAATTACTCATTTGCTTAATTCAGAAGCATAGAGAAGGGAAATGGCATACATATAACATTAATGAAACTTACAATAAAATGGAGAAAAACATCATCAAAACTCAGAAGCCAAAAAGATCCCAGCAAGTGCTGCAAAACTCTGGTCTTTCCTTTGCCAAAAACTAAAAATGGATATACAATGAAGTGCCAAACTATTCCCAAGAGTCCAACCAGTCCAACCTGTAAAATTTCTAAGAAAATACAATAAATAGACCATCCTAACCCCTTCCCATGCCTCTAGGGGTCGATCTCACCCTTCTAGGAGCAGTTTGAACCAATTCTAAACAAGGAGCTAAAAATCTAGGCAGCCAAACAACTTGCCTCTATATGTTAGGAACCGATCCATTCACTTGATTTTCACTTTTTAGTGAATGAATCCTCTAGAACAAGTAAAAACATGCCAAAATTACATCATGGTTACCAAATTACATCAATATGACCAATCCCTCATGAAAAAGTAAAACTAGTCAAAATCAAGCCGAATTCCCCGAGCTGAAGGCAAAAATTGCCACCTCTATGCGCCGCGCTCCAAAGCTCTATGCGCTGCACTACTTTGGACCTGCTTTTGGAGCACTTCCCGGAATAAAAATTGAGCTCATGATAGATCGTTGGAAAGCCCTAGATGTCTTCTATCCAACCCAAGTGGAATGTTTCAATTTGGAGCTCATTTTCCCCCCTAAAACTGCAATCTCCCAAGAGTACTTCCTGCAGGTGCAAAAGGTGGCAGAAAGGTCATTTTTGGAGTGTTTTTGACCTTTAGTCAGCCCAGAATGTGATGAAATGCTTCATCCATTCCTGAAAATACATAATATATCATGAAAAACCAAAAAATGCAAAGTTTTCCTCTAGAAGATGTCCCAATCATAAGCGCGCGTCGGGTGGCGCGACGCGTCGGGCGGAAAAATCTGTTTTACAACCAAAATTTTCAAAATGACAAAATATTCTCCAAATTTGCTGAAATTTGGAGTGAAGGTCTCCCATCATGTCTCATGCTCAGCCAATGAAGCTTTGGCCAAGATCCGGAGTCTATCCTCCCTTTTATGATGTTTCAGTGCCCTCTTGGTGCATGCGCCTCAAAGATGGACTGCCTTGTTCGATGATGATGTGTCGGTGTCCGTCATGGTGTTGAAAGTCTATGCCAATGATATTTTTATCTTGTTGAAAACGAGAAATGAAGATTTGATGTCTTGGTCTCCAAGTGCCACAATATTTCCAAGTAGAAAGGGACAGTGTTAAATATAGGCAGCGGGTGTAGTGAACTGTGGGAGAAATAGGACAATGGGAAGCATGGGATTTCAATCAATTAGTAATTTGTCCTTTGAAGATTTAATAAACTTAGGGACAAGGGACAACCACTACCCTTTTTTGAATCTTAGGGTTTGGGGATTTTCAACAAGTGAGATGGAAAAGGGGGAATGGAGGTGAAATGAAATGACTTTGGACGGAGAAAGGAGGTGAAATGAAATGACATGAGTGTTTTGAAGTATAAGAGAATAGAGGATTGACAGTGATGATTTTACAATGATGGGGAAGAGACCATAGGTAGGAAATAGAGATTTGGCACCAAAATTGTTTTTGAAACACCAATTCAAACCTCAAGGAGTAGTTTAAACAAGCTAATAGGGTTTACATTTTGACATTACAAATCCTCCTATTCCTTCTCTCAAACAACACCAAACATGAGTTAATGAACTTTAATTGATAAAAAAACCAATTCAATACAAGAATTTGGAAGAAAATTACAAATATTATGATTTCAGGCCAATGCGCCACGCACAAACCCAATGTGCTGCGCTCCAAACCCAATGCGCCGCGCCATTTGCAGGGAGGCTTTTGGAGGGCTTCCCAATGTCAAAATTGGGCGTGTGATAGCTCGCGTTGGAAAGATATTGAGTATAATTTCCAACCAAAGTGGAATTTTTCAATTTTTAGTTCATCTGACTATCAAAAATGAAATCTCCTAATACTGGTCAAAATGAGTAAAATGAGGTCGCCTCTTACAAAGTGTCACAGAAATTAACTTGAAGGTCTTCCTCAACTCCAAACTGAGCGCATGAAAGCTCATTGGAAAGGTATTTCTGTCTAGTTATCCTTTGAATCATCAAGAAGCTAATTTGGCCAACCAAACTAGGAGAAATATTGATTTTCCCAAGGTCATTTCAGAGGTGCATCAATTCTCCCGAGGCGATTGTATTTTTGACATTTCTCTAAAAACCATGACACCTGTGTAAAAAGTGAAGGATTTTTTCTTATTTTCCACGTTTTGGACAAAAATATCCCCTCGTGGTTTCCCAAATTCATCTTTTAATGCTCAGAAAAATCATTTGAGTGAAATCTATCCCGATGTGTGGAACAAGGGATTTGTCGAAATGAAGCGAAATGAAGGGGATAAGGGGCTTCTAAATTCTTGGGGAAATTTTTGGAAGTAGGGAGGGATGTTAGGAAGTAGGGGAAAGTGGAATCTCAAATATTTAGTGAGGGGAAGGGGTCCAAAAGGGAAAAACACAGGCCTAGCCTAGAAAATTGCCAAGTTTTGGCAAGAAACTAGGGTTTGTAGGAAAATGAGGAATTTGAGGGATCTCAGTGATGGGAATTGTTTAATAAGGTAAATTAATGATAGGGGAAGGTGTATGAACATCAGGATACAAGTTTTTTCGATGATTTGACCATCCAAGAGAAATTACCTCCAAAACCCTAGGAGAGGGAAATGGACCTTACCTAGGCACAACTGAAGCATGAACAAGCTGTAAAATGACCCAATGGAACTTGACATGATGATGAAAACCCTATGAATGATGGTACACTCAACTGAATGGTGACATGGACCGACATTTGGACAACTTTGAAAAGAGTGAAAACAAACCCTAGACCTAATACCTAGTGACCAAATTTTGCTTGAAGACTCACTGAAATGACAAAATTTGACCTTGACACCTTAAAATCACCTTGTAAGAGCATGTTTGATCACTGGAGGAAGGCTGCAAAGGCTAACACTAACATTGGCTCCAATGGGGATGGTAGCTCCTTGGAGGTGCCAAGAACTACAGATCTTTGGAAAGCAGACAGTGCCTTCATCCATTGGGCAATGGAGTCAAAAACTCAAACTGAAATGCATGACTGAAAACTGATGACTTGATGACACAAACTGGCTCTCACTCAACTAAAAACTGACTCGATACTTAAACTGGAAAAGATGCTCAATATGAAGCTTATTGAATACTACCTACTCTAACAATTTCATTCATCACCTGATCAAGTGAAATGAAACAACCAATGCAACCATGTAAGTATTGCAGCTGCTGTTTGGATTCTTCGCAAGTGCTCGTTTATGAACAAAAAGAGAGAACTACTAAAAGGCAACTCCCATGAAAACTTGTGAACAGATCTATTGAATACTATGGATTCTCTATCCGCCTCCAAAAACACTGCATAAGGATCTTGAAATTCATGCTGCATAAGGATCTCAAAATGCACACTAGGACTTAGCTCATCCAATGGATTACTTCTCTTCTCCTCATACCATGAACGCAAACTTTGGTCTGAGCTTTGTGACGAGACTCCTGCTAAAAATGACAAAGAGACCGGCGTCCGGATCATTTTTGTATCAGCACACGTTTCAACCTTACATAAATTCAATGGAGAAATACTTTAACTGCAAACATCATCCAACACATCAGTAATAGGATCATCAAAAACTTGAGAAGACTGCTGTTATGTATCCATTTAAACTGTCTGACATCCTATTGGCTGTTCATATTTTTCTTGAGAGATATTATGAATATTCCGCCTTATAAACTGAAATGCTTCGAAACAAAAGGGTACACAATCCTCTTGCATCATTCAATCATGTATTTCAGCTTCCACGACTTCATCTATAATCTGACCTTCCATTGCGTTTGGTGGCTGAAAATCTGATGCTACAGGCTGCTCATTTGAAGATTTACTATGCAATTTGTTCTTCAAAAACTGAAATGATTCAAAACAAAATGGTACGGAATCACCTTGTATCATTTGATCATATGTGCTAGCTTCCAAGTCCTCATCTGCAACTTGAAAATCAAGGGCACTCGGGGGTTGCAAATCTGAATATGAGAAATCTTGAACAAGGTTTTCATTGCGCTCAAGATGGTCCAGATCAAGACTTGTTGGCAGTTGATTTTTGATTTTCTGAAAGTTGTCTCTGATGAACTGAAATGAATAAAAAAAAATGGCAAAGATCCTTCACTTACTTCAAAATTTGCTACACTTTCCTCATCATTGTCATAGCTGATATGTATCGGTTGATCACTGTACTAGAGCTGCTGAAAGTGAACTTCCTCCTTCCACAAACTAGCTGCTGATTTTTCTGGAAGATTAGCTTCTGTTTGGAGAACATAATCATTATCATACTGATCAAACTGAGGCAAATCATCAGTATACAACACATCATCAAGCATACATGTCATATCAACAACTCTCTCTTCTTCAAGATGATCTATAAAGCAATCACTATGACAACTGGAAAAAGAAACAAAATGTTTTGGATCAGCAACTTGTTCTTCCTCAATCAGCGAGCCATGGGCTTCAACATTATATTCATTCTTTGTGGTTTTCTTTTGCATCATCTCTTCTACTGCACTTACCAACATGTCTATCTTTACCACTAGAGATGTTGATTTCTCCAGATCTATGTTTTTCATCTCTTCCTCTTTCAACCTTGCCTTTCGGATCAGCAAATGAGCCTCTACATTTACTGCATTGTTCTGCATCTCGTGAAGTGTTGCAAGATTCATTTCTCTCAGCTGAAACTCCATTTCTGGATCAAAGGCACCCGGGTAGTGCAAGAGAGTAGATCTAGGAGAAGGTCTTATATCAACTGGCATTGAAAAATATACTTGGTTAAATCTGGCAGAAAATTGTTGTACTGTATCCCCTGGCAGTCTTTTCAGCTGGTTATACTCTTCTATAATAAGGAAAGGATTATGTCCGATCACCCACCTGTCGAGGAAAACTTCGACGAACTGCTGGAAATCTGAGAGGCTCGCATCAGGCAGGGCTTTAAACCAACTCTTGACTTGGCCTTGAAAAGAAAGAGAAAAAAGCCTAATACTATCATCTTCACCATCAACTTCAAAAAGGTCTATAAAAGTCTCAACATTCTACACATGTTGCTCAGCGTTGACATTGTTACATTCACCGTCAAATCTTGGTAGATATAGGTCATAATTTTTAGGGAAAGCATGAAGAATAGAAGGTAAAACAAGAGGTTTATACCGATCTGGAATTTTAGTGGGTGTAGGGGTATGTACAAGAGCTGCGGGATCAGTTTTGTTTTCTTTAGGCTCATCACTCTGAAGAGAGTCATCATAAGATGTGGGAAAATTAAGGAGGCCAGGATCAAAGGGAAACTCAGTATTTACACTCTTTGAATAGGTCGAGTGAAGATTTTGATCACCTTTATCATACAACAAATTCTTAAAAACTTTCAGGACAGCTTCAAGACCAGCGAAGAAGTAATTTACAAGAAATCAGACTAGATCCTGAATACCATTCCACTTTAGATACCTAAAATTTGTGTAAGATCCTTCCATTTTCTCAGAGAAAGAGTCAGTCCTCCAGTGGAGTCTCTACTTTGAATTGGAGTCACCAGGTGAATGATTTCAGCCTTCTTATGTCTGATTGTTGTCCACCATCAACCATCAAATCTGAACTTGATACATGTACTGGGGAAATTGGAAGTCAAGTGTCATGTTCACAAGCTAGACCGAAGATCGACTGAAGCAACATTTATCTACTTCCGCTAATGCAAAGCAAAAGCGTTTCGAAAGCTACCTGGCATGACTTCAGACTCTGTCTGTAACTTATGAAACAAATAAAATCAACAAACAAACCATTTTATTCCCCAGTATGGTCACCACTATGTTAGTTCCCAAATCCACCTTAGGCTGAAATAAGGCAGAAGAAGGACAACGCCAAACCACGCTCAGCCTCGTAGCTAGCCCTACGAGGACAGGAGAGGGCTCTCTCCGGGTCTATCTCGGCAAAAGATGTCCAATAGGGCCTGAGATGACTTATAATGGATACTGATTTTAGGCTAGTAAATAAATAGGAGGTTTTGATTTTGATTTTTAGGGGTTTTGTTGGAAAAAGGGGAAAGACAATTTTTGGGCTTGGGGATGAGGCCAATTTCTTGCAGAGTTCAAGTTGGGGCGAGGTAGGCAGCGGCTTTGATGTCTTGGATCAAGTGAATGGATTGAAAAGACAGCTGAGGAGTTGAAGAGAGTAAGAGAGAACAAGGATCCTCTTCAAACTGAAGAAAAACATGTAAAACTAAACAAAAGTCTAAGGCAGAGCATCAGCATATCAATGAATTCTACCTCAATTACTCATTTGTTTAATTCAGAAGCATAGAGAAGGGAAATGGAATACATATAACATTAATGAAACTTACAATAACATGAGAAGAACATCATCAAAACTCAGAAGCCACAAGGATCCCAACAAGTGCTGCAAAACTCTGGTCTTTCCTTTGCCAAAAACTGAAAATGGATATACAATGAGGTGCCAAACTTTTTCCAAGTATCCAACCCTGAAAATGTCTCAGAAAATACAATATATAGACCATCCTAACCCCTTCCCATGCCTCTAGGGGTCGAGCTCATCCTTCTAGGGGTTGTTTCAACCAATTCTAAACATGGAACTGAAATCTAGGCAGCCAAACAACTTGCCTCTATATGCTAGGAAACTGATCCATTCACTTAATTTTCACTTTTTAGTGAATGAATCCTCTAGAACAAGTAAAAAAATGCCAAATTTACATCATAGTTATCAAATTACATCATGGTAGGTCAATCATCACATGAAAAAGTAAAACTAGTCAAACTTGTACCGAATTCCCGGAAATGGAAGGAAAAAATTGGGCTAAATTCTCCATGCTCGCCTCAAAGCTCTATGCGCCGTGCTACTTGAGCCTACTTTTGGGAACTTCGGTCAAAATCGAGCTCATGATAGCTCGTTGGAAATCCCTGGATGTCTGCTATCCAACCCAAGTGGAATTTTCCAATCTGGAGCTCATTTACCCTCCAAAACTTCAATCTCCCAAGACTACTTCCCCGCTGGTGCAAGGTGGCAGAAAGGTGATTTTCTTATGGTGCTGGCCCTTTAGGCAGCCCGTAATGTGATGAATGTCGGCCATTCCCGAGCATGCATAATTTACCATAAAAAATCCAAAAAATTAAAGTTTTCCTCCAGAAGATCTCTCAAAAGTAAGTGCGCGTCGAGTGGCGCGATGCGTCGGGCGGAAAAACCTGTTTTGCAACCAAAATTTTCAAAAAATACAAAATATTATCCAAATTGGCTGAAATTTGGAGTGGAGGTACATAATCAAGTGTCATGCTTAGCCTACGAAGCTTCGGCCAAGATTTGAAACCTGTCATGTCTTTTACGCCGCCTCAGTGCCCTCCTAGTGCATGTAGTTTAGTGGTGACTGTATTGTTCAGATGATGTGTCGGTGTCCATCATGGTGTTGAAAGTCTATGCCAATGATATGTTTATCTTGTTGAAAATGAGAAATTAAGATTTGATGTCTTGGTCTCCAAGTGTCACAATATTGCCAAGTAGAAAGGGACTGTGTTAAATATAGGGAATGGATGTAGTGAACTGTGGGAGAAATAGGACAATGGGAAGCATGGGATTTCAATCAATTAGTAATTTTTCCTTTGAATATTTAATAAACTTAGGGACAAGGGAAAACCACTGCCCTTTTTTGAAGCTTAGGGTTTGGGGATTTTCTAAATGATATGAGAGAGAAAGGATGATAGGTATGGTAGGGTTTAGGGATAGGGGTAGTAGGACTTTAGGAATAAGTTATTTTGAGGATGAAAGGGGTAAGGAATGAACTGTATTGAGATGAAATATAGTGATATAATAATAGTGAGAGGGAAAAAATAAGGTGGGAAACAAAAGGATTTGGCACCAAATTACTTTTTGTAACACCAACTCCAAACCTTAAGAAGTAATTTTTCAACACAATGATATGGTTTATGTTTGGCATTTGAATTCTAAAAAAAAACATTTCAAACCATACCCAACACTGATAAATTTCATATTGGAAGATGATTTGACTCATTTAGAGCAGAGGGGCCAAGAAATTTTGAAATTTCGTTGAAAGCAATGAGAAAATTGGAGTATCAGCCCAATGCGCTGCGCCATAAATACCTCATTTTGTAGGAGGCTTTTGGAGGCCTTCCCTGTGTCCAAATTGGGAGCATGATAGCTCGTTGGAAATATATTTGAGTCTAATTTCCAACCCAAGTAGAATTGTTCAATTTTGAGTTCATTTGCGTTGTCAGAAATCAAATCTCCAAAAACTTGTCAAAATGAGCAGAATGAGGCTACCTCAAGGCAGAGTGCTGTTGCAGTTAACTTTTGAAGGTCTTCCTCAACTTCAAATTGAGCTCATGATAGTTCATTGGAAATATATTTGTGTCTAGTTATCATTTTACTCATCAAAAAAGTTAGTTGGACAACCAAGCTATTAGAAATCGTGATTTTCCCAAGGTCACTTCAGAGGTGCATCAATTCTCCCAAGGCGATTGTATTTTTGACATTTCTGTAAACCCATGATACCTGTGTAAAAAGTGAAGGAGGTTTTTCTTCTTTGTAATATTTTGGAATAGAACCTCTCTCATTTTTCCCAAATTCATCTTTTAATGCTCAGAAAAATCATTTGAGTGAAATCTATCCCGATGTGTGGAACAAGGGATTTGTCGAAATGAAGCGAAATGAAGGGGATAAGGGGCTTCTAAATTCTTGGGGAAATTTTTGGAAGTAGGGAGGGATGTTAGGAAGTAGGGGAAAGTGGAATCTCAAATATTTAGTGAGGGGAAGGGGTCCAAAAGGGAAAAACACAGGCCTAGCCTAGAAAATTGCCAAGTTTTGGCAAGAAACTAGGGTTTGTAGGAAAATGAGGAATTTGAGGGATCTCAGTGATGGGAATTGTTTAATAAGGTAAATTAATGATAGGGGAAGGTGTATGAACATCAGGATACAAGTTTTTTCGATGATTTGACCATCCAAGAGAAATTACCTCCAAAACCCTAGGAGAGGGAAATGGACCTTACCTAGGCACAACTGAAGCATGAACAAGCTGTAAAATGACCCAATGGAACTTGACATGATGATGAAAACCCTATGAATGATGGTACACTCAACTGAATGGTGACATGGACCGACATTTGGACAACTTTGAAAAGAGTGAAAACAAACCCTAGACCTAATACCTAGTGACCAAATTTTGCTTGAAGACTCACTGAAATGACAAAATTTGACCTTGACACCTTAAAATCACCTTGTAAGAGCATGTTTGATCACTGGAGGAAGGCTGCAAAGGCTAACACTAACATTGGCTCCAATGGGGATGGTAGCTCCTTGGAGGTGCCAAGAACTACAGATCTTTGGAAAGCAGACAGTGCCTTCATCCATTGGGCAATGGAGTCAAAAACTCAAACTGAAATAATTGATGACAAAAACTGACTCTCACTCAACTAAAAACTGACTCGATACTTAAACACAACCGGAAAACTGGAAAAGATGCTCAAAGTAGAGCTTATTCAATACAACCTACTCTAATAATTTCATTCATCACCTGATCAAGTGAAATGAAACAACGAATGCAACCATGTAAGTATTGCAGCTGCTGTTTGGATTCTCCACAAGTGCTCGTTTATGAACAAAAAGAGAGAACTACTGAAAGGAAACTCCCATGAAAACTTGTGAACAGATCCGTTGAATACTATGGATTCTCTATCCGCCTCCAAAAACACTACATAAGAATCTTGAAATTCATGCTGCATAAGGATCTCAAAATGCACACTAGGACTTAGCTCATCCAATGGATTACTTCTCTTCTCCTCATACCATGAATGCAAACTTTGATCTGAGCTTTGTGATGAGCTTTGTGATGAGACTCTTGCTAAAAATGACAAAGAGACTGGCTGCCGGATCAAGTCTATATCAGCACACGTTTCAACCTTACATAAAGTCAATGGAGAAAGACTTTGACTGCAAACATCATCCAACACATCAGCAATAGGATCATCAAACATTTGAGAAGACTGTTGCGATGTATCCTTTGAAACGGTATGACATCCTACTAGCTGTTCATCTTTCTCTTGAGAGAAATTACGAAGATTCTGCTTTATAAACTAAAATGCTTCGAAACAAAAGGGTACAGAATCCTCTTGCATCATTAAATCATGTATTTCAGCTTCCATGCCTTCATCTATAATCTGACCTTCCATTACGTTTGGTGGCTGCAACCGATGCTGTGCCGCTCATTTGAAGATTTACCATGAAATTTACCCTTCAAAAACTGAAATGATTCAAAACAAAATGGAACGGAGTCACCTTGTATCATTTGATCATATGTACTAGCTTCCATGTCCTCATCTGAAAATTGACAATAAATGGATTTCGAGGGCTGAAAATATGAATATGAGAAGTCCTGAACAAGGTTTTCATTGTGCTCAAGATGGTCCAGATCAAGACTTGTTGACATTTGATTTCTAATTGTATGAAAGTTGTCTCTGATGAACTGAAACGAATCAAAACAAAAAGGCAAAGATCCTTCACTTACTTCAAAATTTGCTGCACTTTACTCATCCTTGTCATAGATGATATGCATCGGTTGATCACTGTACTCGAGCTGCTGAAAGTGAAATTCCTCCTTCCACAAACTAGCTGTTGATTTTTCTGCAAGATTAGCTTCTATTTGGAGAACATAATCATCATCATACTGATCAAATTGAGGCAAATCATCAGTATACAACACATCATCAAGCATACATGTCATATCAACAGCTCTCTCTTCTTCAAGATGATATATAAAGCAATTACTATGACAACTGGGATAAGAAACAAAATGTTTTGGATTAGCCACTGGTTCTTCTTCAATCAACAAATCATGGGCTTGAACATTATACTCATTCCTTGTGGTTTTTGTTTGCATCATCTTTTCAACTGCACTTACCAACATGTCAAGCTTTACCTCTAGAGATATCGATTTCTCCGGATCCATGTTTTTCATCTCTTCTTCCTTCAACCTTGCCCTTCGGATCAAAAAATGAGCCTCTACATTCACTGCACTATTCTGCATCTCGTGAAGTGTTGCAAGATTCCTTTCTCTCAACTGAAACTCCATTTCCGGATCAAAGGCACCTGGGTAGTGCAAGAGAGCAGATCTAGGAGAAGGTCTTATATCAACTGGCATCGAATAATAAACTTGGTTAAATCTGGCAGAAAACTGTTGTACTGTCTCCCTTGGCAGTCTTTTCAGCTGATTATACTCTTCTATAATAAGGAAAGGATTTTGTCCAATCATCCACCTGTCAAGGAAAACTTTGACAAACTTCTGGAAATCTGAAATGCTCGCATCAGGCAGGGCTTTAAACCAACTCTTCACTTGGCCTTGCAAAGAAAGAGCAAAAATCCTAATACTAACATCTTCATCATCAACTTCAAAAAGATCTAGAAAAGTCTCAACATTCTGCACATGTTCCTCAGCGTTGACATTGTTACATTCACCATCAAATCTCGGTAGATATAGGTCATAATTTGCAGGAAAAGCATGAAGAACAGAAGGTAAAACAAGAGGTTTGTACCGATCTGGAATTTTACAAGGTGTAGGGGTATGTACAAGAGCTACGGGATCAGCTTGATTTTCTGGCTCATCACTCTGAAGAGAGTCATCATAAGATGTGGGAAAAGTAAGGAGGCCAGGATCAAAGGGAAACTCAGTATTTACACTTTTTGAAACGATCAAGTGAAGATTTTGATCACCTTTATCATACAACAAATTCTGAAAAACTCTCAGGACAGCTTTGAGAACAGCAAAGAAATAGTTTACAAGAAAGCAGACTAGATCCTGAATACCATTCCACTTTGGATACCTGAACTTTGTGTAAGATCCTTCCATCTTCTCAGAGAAAGAGTTAGTCCTCCAGTGGAGTCTGTACATTGAGTTGGAGTCACCAGGTGAATGATTTCAACCTTCTTATGTCTGATCGTTGTCCACCATCAACCATCAGATCTGAACTTGATACATGTACTGGGGCAAGACAATCCACAAGTCAAGTGTCACGTTCACAAGCTAGACCGGAGATCGACTGAAGCAGCATTTATCTACTTCCGCTAATGCAAAGCAAAAGCATTTCAAAAGCTACCTGGCGTGACTTCAGGCTCTGTCTGTAACTCATGAAACAAATAACACCAACAAGCAAACCATTTTCGTCCCCAGTATGGTCGCCACTATGTTAGATCCCAAATCCACCTTAGGCTGAAATAAGGCAGAAGAAGGACAACACCAAACCACGCTCAGCCTCGTAGCTAGCCCTACGAGGACAGGAGAGGGCTCTCTCCGGGTCAATCTCAATGAAAATATTCAAAGGGACTTGAGATGACTAAAACAACAACTGATCTTAGGCTAGATAAAAAAATAGGAGGGTTTGATTTTGATTTTTAGGGGTTTTTGTTGGAAAAAGGGAAAAAAAAATTTGGGCTTGGGGATGAGGCCAAATCTTGCAAGGTTCAAGTTGGGGTGAGGTAGGCAGCGGCTTTGATGTCTTAGATCAAATGAATGGATTTAAAAGACTGCTGAGGAGCTGAAGAGGGAAAGAGAGTGCATGGATCCTCTCCAAACTGATGAAAACATAAAAAACTAAACAAAATTCTAAGGCAGAGCACCAGCAAATCAATGAATTCTACCTCAATTACTCATTTGTTTAATTCAAAAGCATAGAGAAGGGAAATGGCATACATATAAAATTAATGAAACTTAAAATAACATGAGAATAACATCACAAAAACTCATAAGCCACAAGGATCCCAACAAGTGCTGCAAAAATTTGGTCTTTCCTTTGCCAAAAACTGAAAATGGATATACAATGAGGTGCCAAACTTTTCCCAAGAGTCCAACCCCTGAAAATGATTGAGAAAATACATCATATAGACCATCCTAACCCATTCCCATGCCTATAGGGGTCGAGCTCATCCTTCTAGGATCTGTTTCAACCAATTCTAAACATGGAACTAAAATCTAGGTAGCCAAACAACTTGCCTCTATATGCTAGGAAACCGATCCATTCATTTAATTTTCACTTTTTAGTGAATGAATCCTCTAGAACAAGTAAAAACATGCCAAATTTACGTCATAGCCACAAAATTACATCAAGATATATCAATAATTACATCCAAAAGTGAAACTAGTCAAACTGGCTGAATTTCTGAGCTGAAAAGTGAAATTTGGGCAAAATTCCTCTATGCGCCGCGCCAGAAAACTCAATGCACCGCGCCACTTTGAGCCTATTTTTGAGGCACTTAATAAAGTCAAAATTGATCTCATGATAGCTCGTTGGAAAGCCCTGCTTGTCTACTTTCCAACCAAGGTATAATTTCTAGATTTGGATGTCATTTGACCCTCCAAAACTTCAATCTCCCAAGACTGGTTCCTATTGGTGCAAAAGGTGGCAGAAAGGCCATTTTTGGAGTGTTTTTAACCTTTAAGACCACCTTGAACTTCATGAAATCTCTCAGCCATTCTTGAGCATTCATAATTTACCATACAAAACCCAAAAATATCAAATTTTCCTCCAGAAGATGTCCCAATCATAAGCGCGCGTCGGGTGGCCCGACGCGTCGGGCGGAAAAACCTGTTTTGCGACCAAAAATTTCAAAAATGACAAAATTTTCTCCAAAATCCTTGAAATTTGGACTGAAGGTACATAATCAAGTTTCATGCTTAGCCAAAGAAGCTTCGGCCAAAATTTGGAGTGGATCATGTCTTTTGCGTCTCCTCAGTGCCCTCCTAATGCATGTAGTTCAGTGATGGGATCACTGTCTTGTTCATATGATGAATCATTGTCCATCTCCATGGTGTTGAAAAGTATATGCAAAGTGTATGATGGTCTGTTTGAAAATGAGAAATGAAAATTTGGTGTCTTTGACTCAAATTGCCAAGTGTGTACTGATCTGTATGAGGTGAAAACAAAAATGTGGCATGTTTGCCTCCAATTTCCAAATGTGTGACAAGACTATGGGAAATATGGACAGTGGGAAAAATGGTTTCTGTCAAGTAAATTTAAAATTTAGTAGAGTCACTTGACATTTTTGGGATATGGGATTTTATAAATTATATGAGAGAGAAAGGATGATAGGGATGGTAGGGTTTAGGGATAGGGGTAGTAGGACTTTAGGAATAATGGAAATGAGTGATAATGGGATTATAATGGAATAGAATGAAATAATGAGATAATGGAAGATGGGGAAAACAAGGCTGGGAGTGGCACAAGAAACTGTTTTAAAACTTCAACACAAAATCCTTAAGAGAGCACTTCTTACCACAACGATAGGGTTTAAGCCTTTGGCATGCAAACTCTTATGTCCCTTCTCTCAAACAACACCAAACATGAGTTTATGAACTTAATTGAGAAAAAAACCAAGTCAATACAAGAATTTGGAAGCAAATGACAAAAAATTATGATTTCAGGCCTGTGCGTTGTGGCCAATGTGGCCAACGCTGGGCTTAATCTGTGTGCTTTTTGCTTTCTGTCTTGTTCACGCCATTTTGCAGGAGGCTTTTGGAGGCCTTCCCGATGTCCAAATTGGGCGTGTGATATATTTTTGGAAATATATTTGAGTCTAATTTCCAACCCAAGTGGAATTTTTCAATTTGGAGTTCATTTACCCTTTAAAAAATCAAATCTCCCAAGACTGGTCAAAATGAGCAGAATGAGGCTGCCTCAAGGCAGAGTGCTGTTGCAGTCAACTTTTGAAGGTCTTCCTAAACTCCAAATTGAGATCATGATAGCGCATTGGAAATCTCTTTGTGTCTAGTTATCATTTGACTCATCAAGCAAGTCATTTGGCCAACCAATCTAGGAGAAATTTTGATTTTTCCAAGGTCACTTCAGAGGTGCATTCAATTCTCCTGAGGCAACGGTATTTTTGACATTTCTCTAAAAAATGACACCTGTGTAAAAAGTGAAGGAGGTTTTTCTTATTTAGCATGTTTTGGACAAAAATTTCTCTCAGTTTTCCAAAATTCATCTTTTCTTGCTCTGAAACATCATTTTAGTGAAACCTATCCTGATGTGTGGAACAAGGGATTTGTCGAAATGAAGTGAAATGAAGGGGATAAGAGGCTTATAAATTCTTGAGAAAATTTTGGGAAGTAGGGAGGGATGTTAGGAAGCAGGGGAAAGTGGAATTTCATAGATTGAGTGAGGGGAAGGGGTACAAAAGGGCAGAACACATGCCTAGCCTAGAAAATTGCCAAGTTGTAGCAAGAAACTAGGGTTTGTGAAAAAATGAAGAATTTGGGGGATCTCAGTGATGGGAAGTGTTTAATAAGGTACATTAAGGATAAGGGAAGGTGTATGAACATTAGAATATGAGTTTTGATGATGATTTGACCATCCAAGAGAAATTACCTCCAAAACCCTAGGAGAGGGAAATGAACCTTACCTAGGCACAACTGAAGCACGAACAAGGTGTAAAATGACTCTTTGGAACCTGACATGATGATGAAAACCCTCTGAATGATAGTACACTCAGCTGAATGGTGACATGGACCGACATTTGGACAACTTTGAAAAGAGTGAAAACAAACCCTAGACCTAATACCTAGTGACCAAATTTTGCTTGAAGACTCACTGAAATGACAAAATTTGACCTTGACACCTTAAAATCACCTTGTAAGAGCATGTTTGATCACTTTGGGGAAAATTTGAAAAGAAATTTAAGCACTATGGAAATAACATCCCGAAATTACCCCTTTGACATAAAACTACCTATAAAAATATACCCCTTTCCCCTATGGTTATTAGACCCCTCCGCAGTCTAAAACTATATCATAAAGTTAAAATAATACAAAAGGTGCATTCTATTTACATTCTGTGTATTTAAAACAACGCACAAAAAATACTTACATCATTATTCCCTTTCCCGATTACCCTTAACCCAAGGTTAAAATCCCAAGATTATTTTGCCTTAAGCCTTTTCCCCTTCATAATATGTGAAACCTCATGTTTCATATAAATTCTGAACCTTGCTTAAACATTTATTAGACCCGCCCCATTCTATATATAAACTCATTTTATATATTAGAAACTCATTATCCATTCCATTTTCACAGCGTCCTCGGGCTCAACCTCAACTGTTTGATCATCCTAATCTCTCTAATCCTACGAATCTAATTAAACGCAAAAAAAAAACCTTCATGCCCCACCATTCCCATTGCTTTAATTATTAACTGTCGATCATCCCTATCAAAATCAACAGATGATATTGAACCCGAGTCCTACTTTCTCTTGTCCCGTAGCTTCCTGATGCATCCCAACTGTTTGCATCATGCAGTCAGATCCGACGGTGCGGATCTCATATCGGACAACAAAAGTGATCAGACAAAGTTTGTAAAAAATAATGCGATAAAAGTTGTTTCATGAAACCACCATCTGCTATGTTTCTCATTTCTACTGCATCACATTCCAAAAGTGAAAAACTATTTACCGCCAAGGAGCAATGCAATAACCACTAATGGTTTCGCCTTCAATGCAAAAACCACTCCCGCCATTTGAGCTTGACCTGTAATTAATACTTTGCATATCGATAGAAATTAAGGTTTTAACCTTAGTTTTTATTATTTGCATAACTTTACACCTTTATCCTTTGATAAATCACTCACAGACACCATTGCAGAGCCTTTTTCGAACGATTTTGTCGTTCTAAAGCCATTTCCCCTCTAAAATTCACCGTTGAATGCTCGCCACGCCTTCTACCAAGAAAATGCGACTAGTTTGAAGACTAGTATAAACTTGGAAACCCTCTTCCACCGCAACCATACCTGTTCAAGGTATTTTTCAGTAATCTGACCTGCAAATTATTAATTACAAAGAACAAAATTAAATCACTTTGAATATATAAACCGAAATTACTCATCTGAAGGTATTCAAACCTTGAAGAAATCGGGGGAATCCTGTCAAAATTTTCTCAGAATTTGCCACTTCCACCTAATTCAGTTTTAAAGAATTTTCGACCATCCAAAAGCTATTTCTGTTGTTAAAATCCATTTGAATTATAGAAAAAGCCATTAAAATCCCTTTCCAGTCTTCTGCACATTGTAAATCTGCATTTTCATCCTAAAACCTTTGCCAAGATTCTGAATTATTCCTAAAGCAGCTCAATTAGCCTTCTATTTCCCAAAAGAAACTAAGCAAACAGTCTAATCTTGCTCAATTTTATTCAAAATGACAAAAAACCAGGTCACTCCTAGGACTGGAGGTCCCAAACCTCAAAATCCTGCCTCCAGCAAGCTTCCAAACTCTAAACCTTCAAAAATCAATAAACGTACTCCTGCCCTAACTGCAGATTCCACTGAAGTAGTTAGACCTTTACAGCCAGATGTCACCTCTAAGGAGAACAGTCCCTTGATTGATTTAGACTATAGAATTGTTGATGCCACCTTAGAGTTCGATCTACTTGAAGTACATAGCTGGTGTCATGAGAAATTTTTGAAGAAAGTGGAAAATGATATACCTATATCGGACTCCAACTTTCCTAAATATGTGGTTCCCATCACCCATCAAGCTCAAGATTTCATTAGGTTATGTCAGTTACACTATATCCCTTACCAGAGATGTATGGTAAACAAAGATAATGAGTTCATGTTTTACATAACTACTGAAGCCATCAATGATATGCTCCAACTGAGCCACGATCCATGAGCAGTATCATTGTTCATTAAAGAATTAACTCAAATGTATTTAGACTTGGATTTCCCTAGGAAGTTTATGATCCTTCAAAACTTCATGCCTAATCATGTTAACCTTCCTAAGGTAAATCCAACTTATGACACTTTTGATTTCCCTGAGGGCTCTATAAAAATAATTTCCATGCTTTTATTTATTCTAGGCTATGCTAATGATGAGTTTACAAATGCCTCCATTCTAGGTTTCCTCTCTACCTTGTCTCTAGGAGAACATCTAGAACTAGTCTTCAACTTTTCCAAATTCATTGCTGATAATATGCATTATCAGTTGACTAAATTACCTGAGGAAGGAGTATTCAGATATTCATCCTATCTGTTACATCTCTTCCTATTTCTTCAGGCAAAAAGTTTCCCTATTGCATTGTAGAAGATGGATGTGGAAGGTAAACCTCTTTCAGTGGTATTATGGACTTCTTTACTCAGAAAGGACAGCAGTGAATACAGCTATAAGGACTTCAATGATTTGTTTATTAAACCTGCCATGAGTTTGTTGAACAAAGAAGAGCCACCAAGGATTAATGAAGAAATCAAAAGAATTTTATAGTTGTCTAAAAACTGTAAGGTAGGAGATTGGTATTTGTATGAAAATCACACAGAAATCAGAGTGTATGGTGCACTCTTGGCTCCTTACAAATTACCCAAGTTTCTAACTACCAGGATTTTTGCTTTGGAGTACTTAAGACAGATCTTGAATGAAAATGGAGTGAATTTCATAGCTTCCAAAAAGAAATCACAGTTCAAGCTAAAAATTCAAATTAGCCCCTTCATAGTCAATAGTAGAGATGCTTTGAGAGAGATAGTCAGCAAATTATCAGAATTTAAATTCTAAGAAAGCTTTCACTGGAATTATGACCCTCAAGGTGTTATAAGTATCCTCGGGGTCAGGTGTAAGTTAACTCCATTCCTCCATGATTCAAAGCCACAAATTGAAAAGTACGCTAATAAGATTGAATGGGTTGTAAACAAATTGATTGATGATATTCAAGAAATGCAAACAGATAACATACAAGAAAAATAGATGGATAGTACACAGGTGATTATAGTTGGCAAACAACTAGAAGTGTCCAAATAAAGACCCAGAAAAGAAGAAGGCTATTCAACAGAAACCATTATAGAAAATAAATTTAAGACAATTTGCAGCAAGAAGGCCAGAATGATTACTGTAGAAGAAGAAACGGCCATGGAGATAGATGACAATGATGATCAAGAAAATGACAATGATCAACAAACAGATGATGAAGCCACAATAATTGTCAATGAAACACTTAAATAAATTCAGAATGAGCAAGTACTATCACAGGGAAAAGGCAAATAAATGGTTGAAACACAGATAAATACAGAAGCTCCCTCCTCTTTTAGAGCAGCAGAAGAAACGAATTCTGACATCCAGAAAAAGTTCAAGCAGATCAAAGAAAAAAAATGAGGAAATTAAGAATGAGGTCTATTCTAAACTCCTTAAAGAAAAACCAAGAGATAAAGACAGACTTGTGACAGCTTTTGATTATTCAACAAATAAAATGATTGTCTTTTCTCCAGCCAATGGTTACAGACCCAAAGTCTGGTGCATATTACAGGAAAATAGAACTTGAAGTAAATGAAGATACCATACATGAACTTGACCAAATAGAGTCTCATAGAAGTGCTTCAGAAATTATGTATTCAAAGGTAGTTAACAAAACCATGAATGCTACCATGCTTCAAAATATTGTATCTAGTTTACAAACTCAAATAAAATTAGATAAAGCATCTCTACATGCTAAGGATTTGAGGATCAAATCTTTAGAAGATTTGGTGATAGAAATTGGAGTGGATCCCTCCAATATTGAAGTTGCTAAAACTCTCATAAGGAAAAATAATGAAGATATTTCTGCCTTGATAAAGCAACTTAAACTTTGATGCGAAACATCGAGGTGTTTTATTTTGTAAATATGTTAAAAGGGGGTGTGATGATTTTTAATATTTTATTAAATTAATTTGAGTAAAATAGGAAAATGTGAGGATTTTTGTAAATATCTTTTTATTAATAAAAGGATATGAGGGAATTTAATTAGTTGAAGGATTTTAGGGATAAAGACCTATCCTTTAGGGATGTTGAGAGATTTAGGGGTTTGTTGAGGAATTGAAGGGATTGAGCATTTAATTGAATGTTTTTTTAAAATTGTATAAATAGGAGGGGTTTTGAGAGAAAAACACAATGGAGATTGTGAGAGAGTGTGGTTGAGAACAGGCTTGAACAGCTTTCAGGCAATAGTAAGGGCCAATTTATTAGAAATCAGGCCACGAAAGGAAGTTGTATTGTAAGTATTTAGTATGTTAATACAGCAGTTGTTTTTTTCACTGAATGTCAATTATTGAATTTGTGTGTGTTCCATGAATGAAAGGAAACTTGTTCCTCTTTGAAATCTGGACTATTATGTGTAAAGGAATGATTTTCACGCATTACAATCTGACAAGTGGTAAATTGAATCAATGGGAAGGGCGCTATTCTAAGTAAAAAAATTTCTGTTGGAAATCGATTTTAAATTCAGATTGGTTAATCTGAGGTACAGTAGAAATTGGGAACTGAATATAGGAGTGCGCAGAGTTATGTTTGAAACTCTCTTGAAATACAATTGAAAATTGATATATTTCAAATAGCATTGACATAGTTGAACAACACGGCAAATGTGTGGCTCCGGTATATCAAGATGGAAAGTCGAAATCATACATTTTGAAGAAACTTAATTAAACTGCTGTTAATGATGCGGTTTTAAAAACGCTGTTGTTTGAATTCACATAGCGCTGAGTTTGTGAAATGTTCAATGCGTGTTACATAAAACTTGAATTGAATTTCAATTGAGATCACACGCTGTTTGATTGGGTTAAAAGTGCAAAAGATGCTGCATTGAAATCAAATCTGGCCTTGAAGTTTCTGTTTGGAGTCGATTTCATAGCTCTAACAGAGTTTTCAATTTGTAGTTGTTACCATGTGTAAAGCGCTGAAGCTACATGTGAATTCGAACTTTGTTCTTTGAAGACCTGCAGAGTTTCTTGGGCGCAGATTTAATGGTTGATTTCAATTGGGTGTGAACGTTTTAAGATTAGAAACTACAAATGCATTGATCTGTAGTCGACATGATTAGAGTTGGGCATAGAAATCGAAATAATAGAAATGGTATCAATTCTGGTTGAAAGGGTAATACATAGTGTTTGACAGCGCAATGAGTGAGGAGTTAAAATGATGGCAGAAGTCGATATTTTGGTTTGCAATGTAATGTTTTCTGTTGGCAAGTAAAACAATTGGAACGGATGTTGTTTGACATTCTAATTAATAAAATTGTGTTGAATTATTTAAGCTGCAGGATTCAATAGCAATTGAATCATGAACAGCCCTGTTGACACGTTGAATGCAGTTAAATGCGTGTTAAATTGATGCTGTGGGAAAATCGATGATCGATTAAGTATTTTTCTGTAGTGGTGTTGAATTTGTAATGTTTGATGAATTAAATCTGAAATTGACAGCGTGAACAAAGACGCAGTTTGCCAGAGTAAGCATGTTAATGCAATGGGCGATGATTTGCTGAAGATAATGTTAAACAGTTGCAAGTGAAACCTAGAATGAAGTTTGTAAGCAGAAAAAAACGGACGCAGGTTTGAAAAGTCTTGTTAGTTGCTCGATTCCTGAATAATATTGAAATGAAATTAAATTGTTGCACTGAATTACAGGGGCGTAGGTTGAATGGAAAATAGACAATTGAGCGGAAAGCTAATTGTATTGGTAAGTTACGAAATTTACCATGACTATGTGAGTGCATTCAAATTGGGAATTTTAAGGGCGCATCTGAATGTTGATTTAAGAGGTGATTTTGAATTGGGAATGTGGCTTTTAAAAGCCCTATGTAATGGTGAGGTGGAATGATATTTATTGAATGAAGGTTTGCGAATATAAAGGGAATTATGATGAAAGATTTGGATGATGTATAATCATTGTTGTTTGAAGCTTCCAAAATTGCCGTGTATTCAAAAATTGCTTGAAGATGAGTGGATTGAGATTAATATTATATGAGATGGTGTTAAATGATCTTGAATCATATATGGGAAAGCTTCGGTATGTTGAAATAGGAAAGAGTGAAATTGCCCTTGATTGATGTTTTAATTGGGAATTTTGCTGAGTATGCAATCATTTATGCATGGTTATTGAAGATCCTGGTTTTGCAGGCTCTGCCTGCATCAAGCTTCCACGGAAGTGAACACCCACGAGCTAAATAAATTCTTCGAGGAGAAGCGAGAGAAAGATGAATTAATGCGGTAGTTTAAAGATGATAGCTCGGATCAAAGAAATGAAATCGAGATAAAAATTATAATGAGGGAAAATGAAATATTGAAAAAACGATCGATCTCCATTCATACGATCATTCAATACATACAGAACACTACGCTTATTTCTACATTGACGGAAACATTTAGCACCAAAGGAGTATTGGCAAGCCTGCAATGTCAATGATATTAAAGACAATGCCTTACAACTTCATCATCTACATCACAAGTAAATCAAACGAACAAGCAGATGACGTAATGCAAAGATTATGGAAGACATGTCGAAATAAAGAGATAATCAACTTGAAAGGCACCATCCGAAATATTGAAACATCAAATAGAGATGCATTGATTACATCCAAGGAACTTGAGCAGAGAGCAAACAGACTTCAAGAGCAGGTAAATATTCTACACCAATAGGTCAATCTTAGTGAACAGGGATCATATATCAAGAACTATCTTTGGAACAACATAATTCAAGGCATACATCTACAGTGGCATTCAATCCAAATCATTTATGAACAGAAGGATTTACTCAAGGAAGCACAAATAGAAATTCAAAAGACAAAACAAGAACTGGTTGAAAATCCTTCTCAAGCTTTGAAACTAATTACATTTTTAAACGGAAAAAACAAAGAAGAGATTGAAGAGCTGAAAATTCAGGATAGGACTGAGATCATACTACAAATCAAGAAAGTTCTGAACAAAAGGAATATGATTAACAATTTGGTGGAAAGATGCAAAGACATAAACTTGTCAATAACAAAGTTCTTGGCCAAATACACTATATTAACACAAGAAGGCCTTCTAGACATTCATTGCTTCAATGAAAAACTAATGGTTCAGACAAAGTATGACAAGAAGATAAGAGCATATGCCAAAGAACATGTAAAAAAGCCTCTGCCACAAGGTTCCCCAACTCGCAAAGTTATTTTGGAATATTTTGGGAACTTTTTTTTTCTACAAAATGAGATTAAACACATCTTCATTGTCAAGCCCAACTTTGCTAAGTACACAGAGGTAGATGAGAGCTACAGGAGATTGAAGAACATGAGAATTCCCAGTGTAGAACAATGGTAGGAATTCACTGATTTGAAATAAAAGTTTGTAAACGACAGAAGAAAAGTACATGAAAAGCAGAATATTACTGTTACCTAAAGGGTAAGATTTGGAGTTAAAGTGTATTGGGGTAATAATCAAAGTCAAAGATGTCAGTCAAAACACTTTTTACGGTAGGTTATTCCTCACTTTACAGCAGTCAAACAACAAGAAAATAGTGTAAAGAGTATCAAAGATAAAGCACGGGTTAAAGCATGTGTAATGGAAAGAGTGTCTTCCAAGCTATCTTCTACCAATATATTGTTTCCAAGTGCCAGCGAACATCTACAACAAAGTAACAAATCAAATTTTGATAAGATAAATCAGTTTTATTTTCCTTGACAAGAGGACAGCTTGCCAGTTTGTTTTGCAGCCGTCCCTCTTTTTTATGTAATAATCTTTATTTTTTCCTAGAGATATTCCTACATGTCTCTCTGATAGTTTATAATAATTTTTGTATAAATAATTCACTTTTTGAAGTATTTTGGGTGGAATAAAATTGTCAAGACTACTATAGACATTTTTGCTGAATAAATTGGAGTTTGTGTGAGTTGATTTGTAAAGCAGCAGACTGGAACTAAGTCAAACAAACATCATAACTCAGGATTCTTGTGCTAATAAGATAATTCAAGTATTTTCTTCTTTTCACTATTTATTTTTCAAAGTTCCATACATACATTTATATCTTCAGAAGCGCAGCAAAAATGGGTAAAAAAGGTGTTGGGTTATGACTTTGAAATCATCTACAAAAAGGGGACGCCAAATGTTGTTGCAGATGCACTCTCAAGAAAGGATGAAGAGGTGGAAGCATTTCTTTGTGCCATTTCAATTATCTAACCAGATTGGATAACTAAAACAAGGGATGAATGTAAGAAGGACAAAGAAGTGTGGACTCTTATTCAAAAGTTGCAGCAAGATGCCAATACATCTAATACATTTAGTTGGAAAAATGATTCATTATGGTACAAATATGGCTTATATATTTGAAAGAATTCCTAAATAAAATAAAATATTTTTTTGGAATTTCACACTTATCTTAAAGGGGGACACTCAGGATTTTTAAAAACTTACCACAGGGTGAAGAAAGAATTTTTTTGGGATGGCCTTAAATCTAATATTGAAAATTTTGTGGCGGAATGTTTGGTTTTCCAGCAAAATTTATCCATTCCAAGCCAACGTTCGGAGGATATTTCAATCGATTTTATCATAGGTTTACCTGAGTCTGAAGGAAGGAGTGTCATCATGGTGTTAGTTGATATACTTACCAAGTATGCACACTTTTGTGCATTATCTCATCCATTTAAAGCGAGTATAGTTGCTACTGCATTTATGAAAACAATTCAAAAGCTACATGGAAACCCGAAGATTATTGTAAGTGAAAGAGATCCCATTTTTACAGGAAATTTTTGGACGGAATTATTTTCTTGTTTGGGTACTCAACTAGTTCGTAGCTCATCTTATCATCCTCGATCCGATGGTCAAATAGAGATGGTGAATAAATGTTTCGAAGGATATCTTTGTTCTTTTGTATCTAATAAGAAATCACAATGGGTCAAGTGGTTACCTCTCGCTGAATGGTGGTATAACACTTCCTTCCATACTGCAGCAAAAATGACCCCATTTATGGCACTTTGTGGATATCATCCACCATCCATCATGTTAGCCACCCATTAAATTTGTTATAGCAAAAGGTGGCTAAGACTTTTTGAGCTTTAAAGGAACAAATTTTATTGCTAAAAATTGTTGACTCTTGAAGACTCTTGAAGTCCTCAATACCCCTGTCCAAAATATTCATTGTTGTTCCCATTTTATACTCAGAAATTCTGCTGATTTCATGAGAAGAAACTGCTGAAAAACCATAATTTTCCCCCTTCCCCCACTCAAAACTAACCTCCATTTTCTCCCTTTTTATCCATAAAAAATCTCTTGTTTTCATGATTCCTCTTCTTCCCCTCATGAAAATCACTTTTACAAAGTTAAAGACTCACTCTTTAACCTTACCGAAACCCCCTAATCCATTGCAAACCATTGAAAATCTATGAAAAAACCCATTTTGTATTAAGGGTTTAAGCCCTATCGGGCCAAGTCTCAACCACTTCCCCACCGAATTCCCATGGTGCTATGACCAAGTGCTAAAAACCTTTCGGCACTAATCGCATCGCAAAAATCCGAAGTGCGCAAGTCTTTGCCATTTTCTGAAAGTTCCGATGTGATTAAGCCTTTCTATTATAAAAACCCCTAATCGCATTATCGTTTCATATAAACCATGGGCTCGCCTTCGATGCCTAAAAACCATTGAATAAACCATCCTGATCCATTTTTCCTTTGTAAAATACAAAAACCCATTTATCCAAAGTTTGATCTAAAAAACCAAAGTCACGTGTTAAATATCAATGGGTAGATTGAAAAGACCCGATTACACAATCGCATCGGGGAAATACAATGGGTAGATTAAAAAGACCAATCACGCAATCACATTAGGACATTTCAAATGGGTTGATTGAAAGACCCGCATCAAAAGTTCTGATGCGATTGAGTCTTATATATGTTAGTCTCCCCCCTGCCTTTTTGTTTCATATGAATTTCCCCCGGGACCAAGTGTCGAAGTCCCGAAGCGCTCAATCGCATCGCAATATTTCAATGGGTTGTTTGAAAGACCAAGCCCGAGGTTCCGATTGCGATTGGCTCCTCTGAATATATATGCCTTGGGCCCATTATGTTCCATATAACTAAAGGCCCCGCAGTCAGGCGCCTATACACTTTATATATATATCCCGCCCCGATCCATAAAAAACCTTTGTTTTAGTTAAAAATTTGAGTTTTATATATTACAAGGGTTTTTTCGCTGGTTCGTTTCAAAAACTAATCCCCGCCGTTGATCATGAGCCAATCAAACTACCAGCGCTCAATCACATCGCTCTTCTAAATCGCATCGCATTTCTCAATCACTACGTTACATTTCTTCCTCTGATTGACATCCTTCTGATTCATTCTCCACCGTTGATCTAATCTTAAGATCGAAGGAACTGCTGACCGACTTGCATTGCAACTTTCAATCGGTACCCTTGCTGCCACCCCCGGTCCGATCCTTCGATTGAATTCGGACCATCCACATGTCTAGATCGGACGGTCCAAAATCACTCTGACTTGTTCATTTTTCCAGCTCTTCTTTAACCTCCTCTTAATAAATCTCCACCATTGGATGCTTTCATCCAACGGCTACGCTCCTTCCCCGCCTTTTGAAAGTAGTTAAACCTTAAAACGCAGGATTTTCTAATATTTTGTGTATGTTGCAGGGATAAATGGTTTTTCCATTTATTCGAAAGAAATGTTGAGGGCCGGAGAAAACGTTTTTTGTGCCTTTGATTTATCATGGAGACTATTCACAAGATTTGGATTTGATGTTTTATCAATACTTTATGGGCATTGATGCCTTTAAAAGCCCAGTGCTGCCCTGCACATCGACAAGACACTGTTTTATTAAAAACACAGTTAAAGAGTATCAGCGTTGAAGCACAGAGCGCAGCAGAACAGAAGATTGAAGATTAATTCCACAGTTTGATGGATTTCGGCTAAGATTGATTATCAAAAGCCTAATCCATTGAATTAAAACAAAATTAAAGGAACATCATAAGTGTTTAATAGACAGAAATACCTCCATCGCCACATTTGAGGCGAATTGATTCCTCAGCTACCATAAGTGCCACCTGTGCCTTAAAACATTCAACGAGTGAAACTATTGATTAAAGTCTTACTGTGGAGACCAAGATTTAATTTTGCCACAAAATTCAATGCAAAAAATATCTGAGATTTACTCCAACATAACACGGAGCCTCAAAGTCAATAAAAGCTCCCACCGAAAGCAATCTTAAATGAAAAGCAGTTAATATCCTACGGACCACACCTTAAAATTCTCCATCGAGCCCTGGCGAAGTTTTGAATCTATAGTATTTGCCTTGAGAGAGATCTTTATGGATGCATATAATCATACATAAATACTTTGTAGAAGATGATAAATTATTGGTTACGAGAACTTTAAAATACATTTGAGCTTAAACTTATGATTGTAAATAGTGTTCAGCGGCCTTAGACTCTTGCTTGTGATAGATTAGTTAGGCTAAATATTGAAGATGATTCTTGGCTAGGAAACATTGGACTTGAAGACTGTAACTGGTTTGACATCAATAACAAGCTGTTTCTTGGGATCCTGGTCTATATCATTGGTGAAGTGCCCCTCTCTTTGTTATTTTTTTCCTTCTATGTATGTCATATTTTTCACTATTCTCTGATAAAGAACAACATTTATAGAGTTAGGACCTACTATATTTCAGTAACCTTCTCTGACTGAAAAGCTTTATCTCAATGTTTTCCTCCAATTTGTTTATTTAAGAATGATTTAGTACAGTTTAAGCGGTTAGGAATGTTGGAGTTCCCTCGTCCTACTGTTTTCTTTAAACATTGTTCTTGAAAGTTATTTTCCTTATTTTCTTATTAAAGTTAGACTAGAAAGTGATGGTTTTCCCTGTTTCTAGCTTCTATTCTCCAAAGGCAGATTCTGAAAGTTTCCCTTGGTGTTGACTGAAAGAAGACTAGGTCTAAAGCACTTTATCTGATCTTAAGTTACACTTTGTCTTATCTTATATGTTTTCACACTTTCTGAAGGTAATTATGCGGATTACTGGATTGTTTTTCAATTAAGCTGCTTTAATACAACTTGCCCAAGAAGTCTATGGTTAGCCCTGTTCTTGGTTGGTTTTAAACAGTTACTTAAGAGGATTTTCTTGTTTGGACTAACTATAAATCCTTTGTGAAATTATTATTAGTTTCCATCCCTCCAACACTTTACTGTTTCCATTCCATCATTTTAATCTCAATAATCTTGCGATATAGATGACTTGCCCCCTGGATCACTCTTGATGTTGTTGCTTAATTAAAGCCTTGTTATGACTCCATAGCCCAATGGACTAAAAACCAGCGTTATATCTATCTTTTTAGCCATAGCTGTTCTATTCACTTGCAACTTCTCACCTTTGAAACTTTTTGCACTTGGAACTTTCTCCTCAAAATAATAATCATGCTCAATCATCCAAAAAAAAGAAAAAACCCCTTGGCCTTCATAAATATCCTAATATCATTACCCAAACTTCAAAGAAAAATCCATATTTTCACTTATTTGGGAGATCCCTCTCCAGATTTAGGAGGGCTAGATCCTAGAATCCCAAAGTTGGTTGAAACGATGTGTCTCCCTGAGATCAGACTTTGCCAATCTTGCTGATTACAGGGAGCTAACATTTATGGCGACTTCGCTGGGGATCGAAACCCAGAATCATTTTCATTTTTATAAAACCTTGAGAGTAAAAAGCAGCCTTTTCAAGCACCACCTAAGAAAGGTAATCATGGTAAAACATTGTTTGAATCAGTGACAAACTAGACAAACCCTAGGATTCTCATAAAACTTTATCTAACCTTGAAAAATCAGCTGGCTTAGCCATAAGAGTAGACTACCTTTGTATCTTGACCTTAGCTAAGTTTTGAAACAAAGTTAGGATATTCTTAAAAACCATATAACTGAAAAATAACTCGGGAAAACATAAAAATACTTCAGATTGGTATCCAATAAACATGGTGGTGGACCATAAAACATTTTACCTCTAAAAAGAGCTAAAAATTTCCACTTGGTGACTCCACAATCCTGAACAGACCTTAAGACTCCACTGGGAAGAACCCTTATCATTATAATATCTTTCAAACTCAGTCAAAAGACTACAGGATTAATTTTTTTTGTAAAAAATACTAGTTATCCTCTTGAATATTGTCATACCTGGTTGAACTTGTCTTGTTTATTTGGGTCCGAAAAACACAACATAGTGGCTCCTAGAAAGATTCACACTAGAGCCCATCCTGACCCTGATCCACCTCAAGTAGTTGATAACCCAGAAGGTATCCTTAGGAAGTCTCCTAAGATTAAATTATCAACTGTTTTCAGATCACCCTTGAGAGCTAATTCAGTTCCTGAAAATCTTTCAGCTCTACAACAATCTCAAGTTGACTTAGTAAATCCATTTAGAACTAGGTCTCTTGGTGATTTAGATCAGTTAGATTCTGATTCTTCACTATCATCTCCTCAAACAAGTGAACCTCTTGGTAGCAGAGAAACAACACCTCCTGATTTAAATTTCCTTCTCAACTTAGGTCTCTCTCATCCAAGATCAACTTAACAGTCTATTCCTGGTCCATCCACTTCTGCTTACCCTACATCCACTGTTCAAACCATTACACCTCAGCCCACTTTTCCTGTTATTAATCCACTCCTTGTGAATCCACCCCCACCACCTATCATGGTAGTATGGTATGCTCCCCTAGTCATTCCTGCACCACTAGTCAATCTTCCACAGGACTATCAGTCCAGAATTCCATTGTATGATGCTAACAATGCTACAACTGCATCACAACATGTGGATAATATGAATGACTACTTTGACAGAAATGAAATCGATGATGATTCTGTCAAGCTTAGGTTATTTGCTCAGAGCTTAGGGGGGGAAGCAAGAAAATGGTTCAAAGGCTTAGCCCCCCATAGTATTAATGATTTCCAAGCCTTCCATCAAAAATTCTTAAACAAATGGGAAGTAAATAAAAACCCTCTCCAAGTCCTTTCCGACTACAAGAACCTCCATAGAAACACTGGCGAAAGTGTGCAAGCTTACTGCACTAGATTCAATAGTGTGTATAATGCACTTTCACCAGAACTAAAACCTCCACAGGGCTTAGCTTTAAACAAGTCTCCTGAAGGGTTTGAATCTGACATGACCTATCGGCTGAGAGAGAGAGATTTTGCAACTCTTGAAGATAGGCAAAAGGGTGCTCTTTCTGTGGAAGTCAACTTAATGGAGAAGAGAGAAAGAATGAAAGCTGAAAGGAGAGTATCTTTTAGAGAGGAATCCACACCTTCTACTTCCAACTCAAAGATGGAGATAATGATGGAAGAAATGATGAAAGAGATGAGCATAATTAAGAGAGCACAAGAAAATCAAAACCAAACTGCTCCTCAAAATAGAAACCAGAACCAACACCATAATTTTAGAAGAAACCAACCTCCAAACAGACCTAGGGAAGATGATCAGCAGATTACTCCTCCCTTTCATCAAAACTATGTAAGTGAGGTTGAGGAAACATATGAAATAACAGAGGAGGATGATATCAACATGCTGGGGATAGACAATGATGAATTTGAGATTCATTATGATAAAAAACAAGGTCTATACACACCTTATGATGACAAACGAGATGATGATGAAAATTATTATCAAGACATGGAAAATGTCATCATAGAGTCTCAAAAAGAATACGACCTTAGAAGAAAAACCAGTCTACAAACCCCCAACAACAAAACCTCTGACAAATCTTCACAAAATAGCACTACAACCAAGCCTAGAGTTTTCAAACAAAAGGGTAAAGAAGTGGCTGTAAATTCTGATAATGGTAAAGAAAAGGGCACTCAAAACAATGAAAAACAGAGTGTAGACCTTAGTAGTACTAACACTTCAACTAGTACTCCTGTGAAAACAACTTTGTCAAGTGTAAATAAAACAAATCAGCAATCTGATATTGCTAATAAAGTGACAGCTAATAAGGCTGAAACCAACACTTCAAAGAACCAATTTCCCTTCAGACTTGAACAAGAAATTTCAAAGATCAAAATCTTTGTTCCCTTGACCGAGTTAGTTTCCCAACATGTATATAGAACCCAAATTTTGAAGGCTTTAAAAATATAAGAAAATGAGGACACAGTCAATCTTAATGATGACCAACCCGAGCTGATTTTTGGTCCTAAGATTTAAAGTAGATATCAAGAGGGACCTGTTCCTCCCTTTTATGTAAGTTTAAACGTTCATGAAAAAATTTTACACAATGCTATGCATGACTCTAGGGCTTCTCATAATTTAATTCCTAAAGCCATGATGGAGAGCCTTGGTCTAGAAATCACCAGACCTTACAAAGACCTTTACTCCTTTGATTCCAGCAGAGTAAAATGTTTAGGATTAATCAAAGACATGTGTGTTAACTTAACCCAAATTCTAGCCAAATGTCTATTCATGGATATTGTTGTGGCTGATGTGCCCCCAAAGTATGGAATGTTATTATCTAGATCATGGGGGTCTAAGTTACAAGGGACTATGCAAATGGACATGACCTATGTGAC
The DNA here is from genome assembly GCA_034641835.2 of Pinus albicaulis. Lineage (NCBI taxonomy): Eukaryota > Viridiplantae > Streptophyta > Pinopsida > Pinales > Pinaceae > Pinus > Pinus albicaulis. The sequence goes on from JAXQQM020065082.1 coordinate 46,440, forward strand.
TATCGATGTTTTCAATTAGAATAGAAGACTTTACAGGGAGTCCCATATGAAATTCACAGTTACAAGTCAACACAGAACATAAAACTCTCCCCTGTATTCTGTAACTACAGGAATTAATTCTTTTATTATGTTTAATGATGAAACACTTGGTGAGAAAGTCACTTTAACAGGATTAACGGCCGACAGAGAGAAAGAGGAACACAACGCAGAAATGTTAAAACAGTTTGTTGCATTGGAAGACATTAGAAAACTAAACAAAGGTCTTGAACTACAGGTCATGCATCCTTCACTTTTAAACCTGGACACTAAAGAAAATTACCCTCAAATCAACACAAATCTTGGGGAATCAAAACAAATACAACTAAGTGTTGAGTTTCCACAACAACCGTTAAGCACGTTAGTTGAAGAGGACAGTAACTAGGATGAAACTAAGAATAGTCCTCGGTGGAGTATGTATTTTGATGGATCCTACACTAAGAACAATGCTGGCGCAGGTGTCTGGATTACTAACACTGAAAACAACCACACAGAATTTATTTCCTGTACATTAAAATTTTAGTGTTCCAATAACATAGCAGAATATGAATCCCTTCTCCTAGGCTTACGTTTGTTGAAAAATATAGGAGGCAAAAGAATTAAGGTTCACAGGGATTCAGAGTTAGTTATTAGGTAGGTCAATGGGGAGTATAATGCAAATCATCCCAGAGTCAGGGCCTACCGAAACGATGTCATGGACCTTTTGAAAACATTCGAGGAGTCCAAACTGATTTTTGTCCCAAGAAGAAGAAATATCGTGGCCCACAACTTAGCCTTTGCAGCTAGAACATGCTTAACGTCATATAACGCCAAAGACTGCACAACTAAGATAAAATTTAGACCAGCTGTGCCTGATAATGAGAAGTATTGGTAGGTTTTTGACAATGACAAACAAATAGAAGACTTCATGCAATTCAGAAATGAATTCGAATTAAACGGTTCGGACTCGGACTATGAAACAGACTGCAAGGAAGAAAATTTTCTTGATGAAGAAGAACCGTCTCCTGAAATTGCTAATATGAATTTGTTATCTAGCAAACTTGAAAGCGAAACAAGAATGAATGCAGAGTTAGAAACAGAGGAGTTAGAAACTCTGCACTCTAAAGATGAAATTTTGCCTAAGGGTCTGGCCCCTTTAGAAGAGTTGTTCGATTTTAACGATGTGGCGAATAAACCAAAACTGGACCCTGTAGAGACTAAAGTGGAAGAGTGTAATATTGGTAGTGAGCTTAAGCCGAAAATGATTAAATTTTCCAAGACTTTATCGGCTCACATTAAACTTAAATACATCGAGCTGTTTAAAGAGTTCTTTGATGTTTTTGCATGGAGTTACGAAGCTTAAATCCTATTACACTGAAATAATACAGCAAAAAATTCCCCTCAAAGAAAACCAAAAACCAGTCAAATAGAAACTGCGCAGAATAAACTGTGTCCAGTTACCATTGGTTCAAAAGGAGATCATGAAAATGTATGATGCTGGTATTATTGTCCCTGTTAGATACTCTGAATGGGTATCTAATATCGTGTCTGTTGGGAAGAAAACTGGAGAAATATGGCTTTGTATAGACTTTAGAGACTTAAAAAAAGCTTCATTAAAAGACAACTAACCTTTACCCAAGATGGATCATATTTTACAAAGGGTGGTAGGGTCTAAAAGAATTTCTTTGCTTGATGGCTATTCAGGGTACAATCAGATTTTAGTCCACCCTGCTGATCAATTAAATACAGCCTTTACTACACCATGGGGCACTTTCATGTATGTGAAGATGCCTTTTGGTCTAATGAATGCTGGAGAAACTTTTCAAAGAGCCATGGACATAGCATTCTCAGAGGAACTGGGCTTCTTCATCATTATCTATCTTGATGATGTTACTGTGTTTTCAAAAATAGATGAAGAGCACTTAGAACATTTAAGAAAGGTTTTCGAGAAGTGCAGAAAGTTTGGGATATCTTTAAACCCTAAGAAGACACTATTTGGTCTCCAAGAAGGTAAACTTCTTGGGTACATTATTTCGGAAGAGGGTATAAAGATAGATCCCAAGAGGATTGAGGCCATATTGAAAATCTCTCATCCTCAAAACATTAAAGAGTTGCAGTATTTCATCAGAAAGATTAAATTTTTGAGAAGGTTCATCCCCAACTTGGCTGAGCTACTTAGGAATATCAAAAACATGTTAAAGAAGAAGCGAGGGGTAAAATGGACCTTGGAAGAAAATAAGTCCTTTGAACTGGTGAAACAAGCGTTAACCAAAACACCGGTTCTTATAAGTCCTGATTTTTCAAAATATTTTTATAATTTTTCATTTGCATCAAAACATACCATAGTTGTTGTCCTTTTGCGGAAAAATCCACAAGGACAAGAGTAGCTTATTGCTTTCTTTAGCAAGGCATTGAGGGATACCCCTTTGAAGTATAAAATTATGGAGAAGCAAGCTTTTGCTTTGGTTAAAGCTTTGAAAGACTTCAGGGTGTACATCCTCCACTCACACATCTTTTCCTTCGTCCCAAACTCAATTGTTAAAGACATTATAACATAGGACCCAGATGGTAAGAGAGGTAAGTGGATTGCTGTTATCCTTGAATATGATTTAGAGATAAAAACCACTAAACTCATCAAAGGCCAAGGTCTAGCTAGATTAATGGCTGAATCAAATTTTGAAGTTATTGATATTAATATGATTAATGCTTTGGATGACCAAGAAGAATTCTCAACTGCTATAGTTGAAGATCATTTTATGAATTCTCCTTGTTATGCTGATATTATTTATGTTTTGCTTAAATTAAATACACCTCCTGGTTTGACAAAAAGAAAGGCAAGATTCTTAAAGTTAAAATTTGTAAACTATTGAATTATATATAAATGTCTTTATTGGAAAAATTCAAGTGGTGTATTGCTTAAATGTTTGTCTGAGTTTGATGCAGAGAAAGCCAAATACCAGTTCCATGAAGGAGAGTGTGGAGGTCATTTGTACTGGAAGAAAATAGCCAAAAAAAATTTGAGGGCTGGTTTCTATTGGCCTACTCTTTCCATGATGTGCATAAGATGATCATTGCCTATCATAAATGTCAACTTTTTGAAGGCAAAAGAAAACTGCTACCCCTACCTCTGCATCCAATCACTGTTGAAGCCCCTTTTCAATAGTGGGGACTTGAATTTATAGGAGAAATCCATCCACCATCTTCCGCCTAGCATATATGGATTCTCAGTGCCATAAACTATTTCACTAAGTGGATAGAAGCTATTCTTTGTAGGCAAGCCAATGATTCAGTTATCATAAAATTTATGGAGATTAACATTCTCTCCAGATTTGGCTATCCTACGAAGATCATCACTGATAATGCAGCAGCACTTGGATCAAAGAAGATGGTTGAGTTCTGTCACAGATATCAAATAAAATTGGGGAATTCCATGGCCTATTACCCTCAAGGTAATGGACTGGAAAAATCCTCAAAAAAAAGTTGAGTGAACATAATCAAGAAACTGTTGGAGGACAACAAAAAGTCCTGGCACACAAAGCTAGTTCATGCATTGTGGGTTGACAAATTGACTTTGAAGAAATCTATTGGCATGTCACCTTTCTAGCTTGTGTATGGTACTGATGCAATTTTTCCAAACAGCCTTGGTGTACCAGTAATGAGGATGATTCAAGAGTTGCGGACTGAAGAAAATGACATGATCAGAAGAATAAATCAAACCATCCATCTTCAGCAAACCAGAGAGGAAGTGTATAACAAAGCATTGCAGAAACAAATCTGCATTAAAAAGCTTTTTGACAGAAGAACAAAGGCCAGCAATTTCAAAATTGGGGACAAAGTTTTAAAATGGGATTCAAGAAGGGAAGAAAAGGGCAAGCATGGAAAATTTTACAACTTATGGCTTGGCCCTTACTCTATTCATTCAGCTGCTGGTAACAATGCATTTTTCTTATAGGAATTGAATGGAGCAGAATTTTTTGGGGGTCTTGTCAATGGCAAGATGCTTAAGCATTACTTCTCTTCATCCATGGTATGTTTTAAAGCCTTTTATATTTTTTCCATTATGAATATTTCATCCACCATTTCATTCAACGTTAGAAAATTCAAAATTAAAAAAACAATAGAAAAGAGAAAAGAGGAAAGATTGTGAAAAAACAAGAAAGGTGTAGCCCCATACCAAAAAAGAGAAACAAATTCTGAAAGTGTGCAAGCTCAAATTCCACTCCTACAAAACACACTTCTAGTAAGTCAAACAACCTAAACTTGACTAAATAGCTTTAAATTTTCTGATGATAGGATAGTGAATTTGATTTGCCAAACTATTTAAACTTGGCTTATCAGTAGATAGTTTAGGATAGAAATTAAAGGTTCAAATATGAACCTAATATTTCAAAAGAAAATGACTCAAAACTGCTTCAGATTTTGAGTCAAGAGATGTAAAAATATGTTTCCAATCAACTGAAAATCCAAACCAGTTGATAAAGATAAAACAATTCAAATAAGTTCAAAACAGAGCTGTAAAAAGAGAAGGCCATGATGAGAAATTTTCAGATCTTAAGCCTTCCATTTTGTTTTATATTTTCTGTAAAATAAATGTCTATGTGCAGTTTGTCTTTTATGCCATGGGCCAGCATCAAGTCAGACTATTCAATCCTGACTTTAATGCTTTTAAATTTCTGTTATATAATTTAGAGAATAAAATCTGTTAGACTGTTTAATCCTAACAGATTGATAGAATAGGTAGAGAATCATATGGGCTCAACTGTTTAATCTGAGTCCATGGAGAAATAATGAGTAGAAATAGATTATATTTCCTGCTTTCAAAATAATAAAATGTTGTGAAAAGAGTTTTCCAATCCAAGTGCACTCTAATGAAGAAAAAATGCTAGATCAGTAGGATTGGGTAGGTAGAAAGCTTGTTGATGAAAGATCCATTGTTTTTATAGTTGCTAATATGTTTTCAGAGCAAGATCATCCTAGCAAAGGAAGGGCAACCCAATGGATTAGGCACAGGTCAGACTCCCAGAAAACATAATGGATGTGGCACAGGTCAGCCTCCCAGAGAATGCAAGTCTGAAGTTCTTGATGCATTCAAGAAGGAAACATCCCCAAGTGGAGCCACTATTAGCCACCTATAAAATTTGTTATAGAAAAAGGTGGCTAAGACTTTTTGAGCTTTCAAGGAACAAATTTTATTGCTAAAAATTGTTGACTCTTGAAGACTCTTGAAGGCCTCAATACCCTTGTCCAAAATCTTCATTGTTGTTCCCATTTTATACTCAGAAATTCTGCTGATTTCATGAGAAGAAACTGCTGAAAACCCATAATTTTCCCCTTCCCCCACTCAAAACTAACCTCTATTTTCTCCCTTTTTCTCCATACAAACTCCCTTTTTTTCATGATTCCTCTTCTTCCCCTCATGAAAATCACTTTTACAAAGTTAAAGACTCACTCTTTAACCTTACCAAAACACCCTAATCCATTGAAAACTATTGAAAAACTATGAAAAAACCCATTTTGTATTAAGGGTTTAAGCTCCATCGGGCCAAGTCTCAACCACTTCCCCACCGAATGCCCATGGTGCTAAGACCAAGTGCAAAAAACCTTTCGACGCTAATTGCATCACAAAAATCCAAAGTGCGCAAGTCTTTTCCATGTTCCGAAAGTTCCGATGCGATTAAGCCTTTCTATTATAAAAACCCTCGATCACATTATCGTTTCATATAAACCATGGGCCCGCATTCGGTGCCTAAAAACCATTGAATAAACCATCCCGATCCATTTTTCCTTTGTAAAATACAAAAACCCATTTATCCAAAGTTTGATCTAAAAAACCAAAGTCACGTGTTAAATATCAATGGGTAGATTGAAAAGACCCGATCATGCAATCGCATCGGAGAAATACATTGGGTAGATTAAAAATACCGATTGCGCAATCGCATCGAGATATTTCAAATGGGTTTATTGAAAGAACCACATCAAGAACTACGTCAGTTGGATACATACATGTTAAACTCCCCCCCCCCCCCCCCGCCTTTTTCTTTCATATGACTTTCCCCTGAGACCAAGTGTTGAAGTCCCGAAGCGCTCAATCGAATCGCAATATTTCAATGGGTTGTTTGAAATACCAAGCTCGAGGCTCTGATTGCGATTGGTTCCTTTGAATATATATGCCCCGGGCCCATTACGTTCCATATAACTAAAGGCCCCGCAGTCAGGCGCCTATCCACTTTATATATATATCCCGCCCCGATCCATAAAAAACCTTTGTTTTAGTTAAAAATTTAGGTTTTATATATTAAAAGGGTTTTTCCGCCGGTTCGTTTCAAAAACTAATCCCCGTCGTTGATCATGAGCCAATCAAATGACCATCGCTCAATCACTTCGGTCTTCTCAATCACATCGCATTTCTCAATCACTACGTTACATTTCTTCCTCTGATTGACATCCTTCCGATTCATTCTCCATCGTTGATCTAATCTTAAGATCGAAGGTTTGCACTAACTCACATCGCAACTTTCAATCGGTGCACTTGCCTGCCACCCCCGATTGCGATCCTCTGATTGGATCTGGACCGTCCACGTGTCCAGATCGGACGGTCCAAAATCACTCTGCCTTATTCTTCTCCCCACTCTCCTTTTTGCCTTTTCTACGCAGATCTCCACCGTTGGATGCTTTCATCCAACGGCTACGCTCCTCCCCCACCTTCTGAAGTAGTTTGTAAAAAAAACGCAGGATTTTCTTATACTTTGTGTGTTTTGCAGGGATTAATGGTTTTTTCATTTGTTTGAAAGAAATGTCGAAGGCTGGGAAAGACATTTCCCGTGCCTTTGAATTATCAGTGGAGACTATTCGCAATGGTCGGATTCAACGTTTTATCAATGCTTCATGGGCATTGATGCCTTTTAAGCCCAGCGCAGCCCTGCACATCGAAAAGACACTGTTTCATTGGAAACACAGTTAAAAGAGTATCAGTGTTGAAGAAAAGAGTGCAGCAGAATAGAATATTGAAGACAGATATTGGGAATTACAGCTAAGAATGATTATCAAAAGCCTAATTCCCAGAATTAAAACACAATTAAAGGAACATCATAAGTGTTTAACAGACAGAAAGGCCTCCACCGCCACATTTGAGGTGAATTTATTCCTCCCAGCTACCATAAGTGCCACCTATGCCTTAAAGCATTCAACAGAGGCTGAAGTTATTGATCAAATGAAGATATTTTCCTCGGCGCAGCCAAAGATTTAATTCTGCTACAGAATTCAATGTAAAAAATATCTGCAGAGTTACTCCAACATAACGCAGAGCCTCAAAGTCAACAAAATATCCCACCGAGCTTAATATTAAATGAAAAATAGTTAATACAGACATACCACCTATAAAATTCTCCATCGAGCCCCTCAAAGGCCGAGAAGTCTTGAATCTGTATTAATTGCCTTGAGAGATCTTTTATCAGTTCTCACCTCCTCATCCGTCTATAAATACTTCTGTAGAAGATGATAAACTGTTGGTGGCAGAACTTTGAAATACATTTTAGCTTAAACTTCTGATTGTAAATAGTGTTCACTAGCCCTTGGAGCTCTTCTTGTGATAGATTAGTTAGGCTGAATAGTGAAGATGATTGCTGAACTGAAACATTGGACTTGAAGACTGTAACTGGTTTGACATCAATAACAAGCTGCTTCTTGGGATCCTGGTCTATATCATTGGTGAAGTGCCCCTCTCTTTGTTATTGTTTTCCTTCTATGTATGTCATATTGTTCACTATTCTCTAATAAAGAACATCATTTATAGAGTTAGGACCTACTGTATATCAGTAACCTTCTCTGACTGAAAAGCTTTATCTCAATGTTTTCCTCCAATTTGTTTATTTAAGAATGATTTAATACAGTTTAAGTAGTTAGGAATGTTGGAGTTCCCTCGTCCTACTGTTTGCTTTAAACATTGTTCTTGAAAGTTATTTTGCTTATTTTCTTATTAAATTTAGATTAGAAAGTGATGGTTTACCCTGTTTCTAGCTTCTATCCTCCAAAGGCAGATTTTGAAAGTTTTCCTTGGTGTTGACTGAAAGCATACTAGGTTTAAAAGCACTTTATCTAATCTTAAGTTATACTTTGTCTTATCTTATATGTTTTCACACTTTCTGAAGGTAATTATACGGATTACTGGATTGTTTGTCAATTAAGATTCTTTAATACAACTTGCCCAAGAAGTCGATGGTTAGCCCTATTCTTGGTTGGTTTTAAACTGTTACTTAAGAGGCTTTTCTTGTTTGGACTAACTATAAATCCTTTGTGAAATTATTATCAGTTTCCATCCCTCCAACACTTTACTGTTTCCATTCCATCATTTTAATCTCAATAATCTTGTGATATAGATGACTTGCCCCTTGGATCACTCTTGATGTTGTTGCTCAATTAAAGCCCTATTATGACTCCATAGCCCAATGGACTAAAAGCGAGCGTTATATCTATATTTTTAGCCATAGCTGTTCTATTCACTTGCAACTTGTCACCTTTGAAACTTTTTGCACTTGGAACTTTCTCCTCAAAATAATAATCATGCTCAATCATCCAAAAACAAACAAAACCCTTGGCCTTCATAAATAGCCTAATATCATTACCCAAATTTCAAAGACAAATCCATCTTTTCACTTATTAGAGAGATCCCTCTTTGGATTCAGGAGGGCTAGATCCTAGAATGCCAAAGTTGGTTGAAACGATGTTTCTCCCTGAGATCGGACTTTGCCAATCTTGTTGATTACAGGGAGCTAACACATCACATCTTACTTAAGGGAAAAATCTAAGGTTCAAGAAATGGAGGATCACATCGAGCATCAACAATAAGTTCTCCAACTCTTAAAAGATAACCTAAATTTGGGACAAAATAGAATGAAACAATAGACAGATCAACATTGTAGTGAGAGAAGTTCTAATGTGGAAGACTAGGTATATTTACGGTTATAACCATAGAAACAAATTTCCCTCAAACAAGCTAAGAAGGATAGTAAATTATCGCCAAAGTACTATGGTACTTACAAAGTTTTGCAAAAGATTGGTACCATGGCATACAAATTGGAGCTTCCTTCTTCTTCACGAGTGCATCCAGTTTTCCATGCTTCATGCTTAAAAAAGGTTATAGGGGACAAAATTCCAGTTCAAACAATATTGCCAAAACTTGATGAGGAAGGAAAAACCATATTGGAACCTGAAGCAGTCACAGAAACAAGAACTCGACAACTACGAAATCGATCAATTTCATAGTATCTCATCAATTGGAAGAACTTACCCACTGAAGATTCTACATGGGAGCATGCGAATTTTATACAAAAGCACCCGGAGCTACTCAAGTGTTCAGGACAACACTTTTTTGAAGGAGAGGAGCATGTTAGGTCCCTATATTACTAGTATAGTCCCTTATTATTGTTAGTGTAACCCCCTTATTGTTATTGTTGTACTCCTGCAACCCCCATATTGTTATTATTGCGCCCTTAAATTATTATTATTAGGCCAGCTAGGATTAAATTGTGGTCCCATGGACTCCTATATATAGTAAGGAGGTTTTGTCATTTGTATCATCCAAGAATTGTTCAATAATGTAATGTATTCGAGGTTTCCCCCTTGAAGTGGCTTATTTCTAAGGCATTTATATCTCTTTTCTTCTCTTTTTGGAGTTGGTTTCACAACATAACCCAAAAATTAATTTTTTCCCTTTAGCTAATAATTTTTTCCGTCTAGGGTTTCTTGGAAAATTCTTAACTACCCCTATCCATTTGAAGGTTGGGGTGAGGCATATAGAAGAGTGCCTAAAATATTAATTTAAAGTTTATTCCAAGTACGAGTTAGCACGTACCAACAATGCAATAAAATTGAGAATTCAGTGGAGCAAGAGAAGTCCCTACTGTCGAGAACAGGAGCCAGGTATAGGATTCGTCACAAGCGTCGTGAGCAGTATATTTGAGGTAATAAAAATTTTGAAGTAGTTGTTTCTTATAAATATGGAACAAATAGTTATTGAAAAAATCAACGGGTCAAAATTCTTTACCTAGAAGACGAAATCACAAATGAATTTGATGCACAAAAACTTATGGAGCTTAGTAAAAGGACTACAACCAGCACCCCAAGATACAAAACAATTAGATGAATGGTAGAAAAGGGAAGAGAGAGCTAAGCCTATTATAGGAATATCTTTGTCAGATTCACAGCTTCACCTTATAGACTTGTGAAATTCCTCTTCACAAATATGGGAACACTTAAGCAACATATTTGGCGAAAATGCCCTGAATGAAAAATTCTCTTTCAAATTGTAGTTATTAAAATTTAAAAATTATAATGGGGTATCATTGTATACAGACGTAAATGATCTAAGATCATTCATAAGTAAATTGTAGGAGACTGAGGTAAATACAGAAGAAGAAGGTTCTAACGCTATTTTGTTAAATAACTTACCTTAAAATTATGATAATGTTATTTTCACCCTAAGTCAATTTTCCTCTCAATCATTTGTTGAAATGATTGCAACACTCTTAGCATAAGAGAAGAGGATGAAATCAGGTAACACGAAGGAAAAATCACACGATGAGATGGAACTATTCTGAAAGGGATGAACAAATAAAAATATAACTTAGTAGAAGGTTTTTACTGTCAGAAATATGGATGTAAAGTCTTCAATTGTAAAACTCGTGCCAGAGATATTTTAAATGGAAAATTAAAGGAATCAGCTAACATAGCTACTATTGAAGACTTGCAAGAGGACAACCTTCAAGGCTTCTCATATTGTGACCATGATAAAGAATTTAATACAGAGCCTCTCATGCTTTTCTAAAATAGCTATCGATTACAATATTTATTAATGTGTGTATATGTGTGTGAAGAAAGATCAGTTGTATATTTGACTATTTGATAAGCTTTCTATTTATACAAGTTACCTATATAACTCGAAGTGTGTATTTTGGTGCATACAACTTGGATGGAAACTTGTCCATAGATATATTCAATATCTCAACTATTCTTTGGGGTGGTTAAGAAATGTAAATTCTGCAAAGCTTCTCAATACAAGTCAAAGGTGGGTATGCTTCAAATGGAGATCAAGTGATAGCTCGTGTTGGTGAAAGAGAAGTGTTTGCAAGATCCGAGAGTGAACATATTATTTTTTGAAGACCATAATAGAATGATATGATTTATATGTAATTTGTGACATGTAATAAATTAAGTGTTAAGGGGGGAACTTGGAATAACGTTAAATTTAGAAAATAGGTAAGATTGGTTAGTTGAGTGGATTGGATAGTTGAGATAGTTTCTCAACTAAAATCCCTCATTTTAGAAATGGTTGGATATAAAAAATGTAACAAATACATTATTTGATTCAATTATTTTCTACAATAGAAAATATTTTTCTGTGTATATGCATTTTTCAATTTCTTTCTAAGTGCATTTTAAAAAATAAGAAATAATAATCTTACTAAAAATTGTATTAATTGAGGATATATATATATATATATATATATATATATATATATATATATATATATATATATATATATATATATATATATATATATATATATAAAGTAACATAATTTCATATCTAATATATTTTTGGTGGGAAATAAATTGCTTTTCTCTTGAGATTTTTTTTTCTTACACCTTGTTTTTTGTTTTTGATTTCGAATTTGAGGGTGTCTGTCGCTGGAAGGCTAGTTCCTACAAACCCCTGTTCCTATTTTCATTTGATTCTTGGTTTCCGACGGTGTTGTCCTTTTGCCTCATGTTTTTTGTGAGTGGTTCATTGCTCTTTAGTGGCCCTTTTTCTACTCTCTCGTGTGGTTCATTATGAGTTTTGTGACTTTGTTGGTTTGCCTATTTTGGAGTGTGTGGGGAGTTGTGGGAGCGATCTACCTTGAGGTGGTATCCTTCCATAATGCCCTGGTTTGATGCCTCTTTACATGGTGGTCCTCTCCTACCATGATAGTTTGTTGTTCCTATGTGTCGTGTTTGGCCTCAGTGTTTTCTTGCTGAGGGTTTATTTCTGAGAGTGAACATGATTGTTGATGAAGAACATATTAGACTGATATGATTTATGTGTAATTTGTGGCTTAGGTAATAATGTATGTGTTAAGGGGGGGACTTGGTATAACGTTTAGTTCAGAAAATAGGTAAGATTGGTTTGTTGAGTGGACTGGATAGTTGAGATATTTTCTCAACTAAAATCTCTCATTTTAGAAATGGTTGGATCTAAAAAATACAATAAATACATGGTGTAATTCAATGATTTTCTACCATAGAAAATATTTTTCTGTGTATAGGCATTTTTCAATTTCTTTCTACGTGCATTTAAAAAAATAAGAAATCATAATCTTACTAGAAAATGTATTAATTGAGTATATATATGTATATATATTAAATGTAACATAATCTCATATATAATATATTTTTGGTGGGAAACAAATGATTTTTCTCTCAATATTTTCTTTTCTACCATCTTGATTTGTTTTTTTTTCGACTTTGAGGGGGTTTGTGGCTGGAAGGCTAGACGCTATAACCCCGTCTTCCTCTTTGCATTCGATGCTTGGTCTTCGACGATGCTGCCTTTGTGGATCATGTTTGTTGTGAGTGTGTCATTGCTCTTTAGTCACCCTTCTACTACTCTCTTGTGTGATTCATTATGATGTTTATGAATTTGTTGGTTTGTGTTCCTTGGAGGGTGTGGGAAGTTGTGGGAGTGAGCTCCCTTGAGGTGGTCTCCTTCCATAATTCCCTTGTTTGATGTATCTTTACATGGTGGTCCTCTCCTACCATGATAGTTCGTTGTTCCTACCTGTCGTGTTCGGCCTCAGTGTTTTTTTTGCTAAGGGTTTATGTTGGGTGTCTCCGAGTATTTTCATGAAGGCCTCTTCGCCTATTTTATTAAGGCTTATTGGGTGAACTTTGCGTAGTATACATTTATGGAATCATTTTGGGTTTTTTTCGGTGGTCCTTTGGGATTTTTTCTCTGGTTTGTTCAGTTAGTCCATTTTGGGTTTCTTGGCAGGCATGGGTACCTACATTTGCGGTGGATTTTCGCCCTATTTTCTTTGTTGTGAGGATGAATACTTGAATACGTTCAACATATATATAATGTAAATTTCGTTCCTCCTTTGGGTTTATTTCACAAAAACAAAACATAATTTTATAACCACTTTATATTAAAGAGATAAAGTAAATTAGATTATAATAAAATCTTATATTTTCGTTTTTCATTGTGGGGAATATGTGTTATATGGCATTTAAAAATATCTTAATAATTAAAAAAACATTTATTATAAATGATATATTTAGAGATGCATGTCAAGTAAAATAGTGTAATATTATTCACATATGTGTGTATGAAAATTCGAATTATGAAGAAATTAACTTTTCTCAACAATGAGCACCATAAATGAGCCTTAAATCTTATAGTTGTGGGTATGGAAGAACAAAAATAATGAAAACACATTAGAAGTGGTTAAATAAAAATTAAAAGAAAAAATCTCAAACTGAAACAATCTATCTCATGGAAGATATAAGGGTTGTAAAGATACTTGATCATAAGCACAAACTCATCCATGTCAAGGTCAGTTGTCATGAACATAAACTAGATATTCTTAGGAAATCCCCAAGCCTAAAAGGAACATGAATCTTTATAAATGAAGATATAATTCACTTAGGAAATAAGTCCAAACGGTCAAGGATGCAAGAAAGGTCGTGAAATGGACAATCATTAGGAATAGGAAAGTTATTAATAGATATTAAGTCTCAATCAGGAGTGATAAATAGTGATTTTCATCACTCTTGATCCTCTTCTAGAACCGTCATGGCTTTACATGGTGTAAAGGTCCTATGTTAAGTTGGATCCCAAGTGATATTGACCGTATTCTCTTACTTTGGACATGGGAGCATGATGAATCTAGGGTCCCTCACCTCAACGGTTTCACTCTTTAGTCTGGCTGGAATAATAAATCCTTTCGAAGGGGTTTTGGTGGTATAGCCTGCTATATAAGGAACACTTTTTCCTCTTACATCCGACTTCATAAAAATGATCCCTTCAATCAATACATTTGGATAGAAATTTATGATTCTACCACCAATAGGATCTTTCTTGCAATCAATGATTTCTCTCCTATCAACTCTACATCCTATACGAAGAAAAAGCTGGAAAAGACTTGTCCTTTAAATTATTTATAAAAAGACACCTTCCACCTGAGAAATGATGGTAATATCCTTTTACTGGGAGACTTTAATGCTAGAAATTCTACTAACCAAGCCGTTACATTAAGCAACAAATCTAACCCCAACCCCTTGTGGCTTGATGAAGATATTAACTTAGCTAATCAATTCAAGAGAAAATCTAAAGACATTATTGAGAACTTATACAATACTGAGCTCCTCAAGCTTTGCAGTACCCAGGACCTAATGATCCAGGAGGATCTTGTTCATTACAATTTAGCAGAGAGGTCCAATAAGCTCCAGAATTCCGATGTCCAGTTTAGTCTCCAATCTGTCAGTTTCGCTAGTGAAAATTCCTTCAGTGTTATGGTTTTCATGTGTGATGAGAAGGTTAAAAAGGGTGAAATACCTTACAATGTAAAGGCCTATGGTTAAAAAGCTAACCTAGATATAAAACCCTAAATACCTAAGCCTAAAACCCTATACACATGATCTAAATCCTAAACATCTAAGCCTAGGTGCTAAGACCTAATCATAAAACCTAAGGTATAATCCTAACATTAAGAGATAAATTATTGCATTAAACTTAAATAATATGCCTATGGTGAAAAATTCCTAAGCCCTAAAACTATGCTAAAATCCTAGCGCAAATGTAAACCATATTAGAAAAACTATGTTCCATAAACCTTTTTAATAAGGTTCGGATTAAAACAAAAGTTGGTTTAAATACATTATAATAAAACTATAAATAAACCCACAGCACTAAAGTCTAACCGCATGCATTGACAGTGAAGAAGGCTGCGTCGGAAGTTGTGACAAGTCTATAGACCGCGGCAGAGTTCTTTATGTTGACCGTTGTAAATGCATAGAGACCGCCAAGCATAAATGACATGTGAAGGCGATGGCAGATAACTCAAACCGTGACCTTCGAGAAACCATAACCACCGGAAACAAACCGTCCATAATGCCTGTTCACATGCTGAAGGATCGAAACTCCGCCTGGTTAGGCTAACAGTTGGGGCTAAGTTTTATTATAAGGTCCAAATTTGGGTTTTTGTATTTAATTATGCACTAAGGTCAACAACCTTATCTCCTAGGTTTATGTGGAAGATAGTAATTCGAGCACTGATCTCTAATTTTTCTCAACCACTTGTTAAATGGAGTAAACAAAGATTCGAATGCAACTTATTTAAACCATGAAAAATTCATTCAAAGGGATAATGGACATTTTGGAGTTAAGTTTCAGTAGGACATAAGCATTTTTTTTTGCAACATTGCTTGACTATCGAGTGTTAGAATTGAGCGTAGAGACAAGCGTCGAAAATGCGAGAGAGAGTAATTTATGGTTACAAAGTTTAGAAGTGCCTGCGAGCACACTCATTCTGATTCATTTCTGTGTAAATAGATTCCTCAAGATCAATCCTAATAAAATGGACGCCCACTTGAAAGCGGACTCGGAGATGTAGTCCACCAAGGATGAACTCCGTAATCAAACTCTTTTCTTCTTCTTCTCTCTGGTGATTGCTATGATTTAATCATTTATTTTCTGTTGGTTTATGTCATCTTTCACTTAAAATATTTCTTCTTTTAACAATCAATCTAAAGGAAAAACCAATCAAACTACCTAAGCACTTTATTTGATCACATTCAGATCATTTTTTTATCAAAGCAAGTTGTGCTTTGTAGTTTGTTTGTTAGTGGATGCTAACCAGGCTGGGATTGCAACGTGGAAAATGAAAGCTTGAGGAATTTGATCTAGAGATTAGAAAGCAAAGAGTCACTCATCAATCAACGATGAAAGGGACTGAGATCGTTGAGACTCCGGAAGCTATTGAAAAGAAACCCATGGATGAGAATCAAATCCAGCAGATGTTTCTAAACATGCAGCAAATGTTGGCAGAATTATATGAAGAGAAGAAGACGAGAGATGCAGCCTCATCATCGAAGGCATCAAAGAAGGAAAAGGGTAAAGGAAAGGCAGATAAAACTCCTTCTCCTCCATCATCTCCATCATCTTCTTCTTCCTCTTCTACTTCTAGTTTTGAATCAAAAAAAGAAAAGAAACCTGAGAGTCCACTTTTGAAACTTGATGTTAAGTTCGAATTACCTGTGTATGATGGTGAAATAAACCCTGAGAAACTAGATAATTGGGTAAAAGAGTTAGAATTCTATTGTCGTATTAAAGATGTTACTGATGATAAGACAAGGATCCAATTAGCTACTCTTACAATGGGGGGTACTGCTTTGATCTTGTGGGAAAGTAAGACACAGATAGATTTAAAGCGTAAGGGAGAAGTTATTACCTCATGGAATAAGTTTATTAAATCTCTAAAGAAACAATTCTATTCGTTGGGTCACACACAACAAGCTATAATTGATTGGCATCGCTTGTGACAAGGTAAGGAACAGAATGTTCAAAATCTCACAAAGGAATTCAGAAAGAAAGCGTTAGCACTTGCTATTCCTTTGGACACAAAAGAAACTTTGTTGAAGTATATTGGAAGTTTGCATTCATATTTGCAACATACATTATTAATTTTAAATCCTAATGATTTTGATGAAGTTTATGTTCAAGCTATTCATGTTGAATCAAGTGGTAGACCATTAAATTTTACACCAAATACATCCAAGCAGATGGAAACCGAAGACAACAAAAAGAAGGGAAATTCAAAGGGAAAGAAGACTACCACAACTCAGAAGGAAGATGAAATACCTACCTATACACATTTCCAAACGATCGGCCATGATGAAGCTAGGTGTTGGAAACTTCATCTGGAACTAAAGCCAAAAAAGTTCCAAACGAAAAGGGGTGAAAATAAGGTTGAAACAACAATCCAGCAAGGCTTGAACTTGGGATCGAATTTAGGTGATGAAGGCAAAATCACTGCTATGGTTACAATAGGTAAAATTTCTAAACCTAGTACTTCTCCTTCTTCAAATATCACATAGTTGAATGAAGGAAAAAGAATCGAATTATTTCATATAAGGGTAACTTCAAAGAATACTAAGATAGATACATTGTTTGATACAGGATCACAGACAAATTTGATTTCTGAGTCATTGGTTAAAAAATTGGGTTTGAAAACACATAATCATCCAAAACCATATCCTCTAGGTTGGTTAAAGGAAAAAAGTAAAATTCATGTTACCAAAGAGTGTCGGTTAAAATTTTCAATCATAGCTAACTATATCGACGAAGTGGATCTAGATGTGATATTGTTAGACATATGTGGAATTGTCTTAGGTAGCCCTTATCTCTATGACTGTGATGCAATATTTTATAGGAAGG